>OY856413.1:344995580-345203080 GCA_963693085.1 Alisma plantago-aquatica
AACCCTTCTTTCTTGCTTCCTTGACATAGCATTTGCTCTCTTTCTTGGATAAGAATCTTGCTTGGCCGTGTTGGAGAGATAAGATAGGGTTTCCTACCTCTTGTTCTCGATCTAGATTGCTGTTTGGAGATTTTTATTCTTTCTATAGGTGAATTATATAACTTTACCCACGTTTATTTCTTACTTATAGCTTGCATATGCTAGATCTTGCTCTTAAACTAAGTTCTAAGTAGATAGATCCCACCTTGCCTAGGGTTTGAGCCTAAGTTCTAGTGCTTTGATGTTTATGTTTTTGGATGTGTTCTAAACCTTATTCACTACCTTCCTAAGGTATAGGATGATTTAGGGTTGGTTTCCATGGCAAACGATGGCTTTTGGTCTCTCTTGAACGATGGATAACTTAGGGTTCTAATGCTGATTTCTACCTTACATATAACTCAATGGTTTGCCTTCTTGCTAGAACCGTAGGACTTGCCTTTTTGGTGCTTTTTTTCTTGTGTATTTCTTGCCAACTTATGGTCCTACCTTAGGTTCTATTTTGGTTCCTTTGGTGCTAAAGAATCGATGGTTTTAATGCCTTAGTGTGGCTTCAACTGATGGCTCTCCTTCTCTTCATCAAAAAGTGGTTTCCCTTTTGTTTTGCTTGGTTTGTCCACCTATTTATGAAAACTGATGGGAGAGTTGAGCCTAACAGCCAATGGCCCTCTTGATCCATAAACCAATGGTTGTTCTAACTCCTAAACTCCATGGTCCAATGATCTATGATCATCAACCGATGGCCCCACTAGTTCCACACTCGATGGCATCAATAAATGGAGGTTCAGACTCCATGATCTGATGGTGTCACTAAACCCAAAAACTGATGGTGACCCTTTTGTGTGGCAACCTATGGTGGATTATACCCCCACAATCGATGGTCTCTATTGAGTCAACAGGCAACAAAGTTCTTATGTTGTCAATGATGGCTTGACTAGGTTTAGTTGGAGACTCATATAGGT
The DNA here is from genome assembly GCA_963693085.1 of Alisma plantago-aquatica. Classification (NCBI taxonomy): domain Eukaryota; kingdom Viridiplantae; phylum Streptophyta; class Magnoliopsida; order Alismatales; family Alismataceae; genus Alisma; species Alisma plantago-aquatica. Next base: position 344,996,579 of record OY856413.1, read on the forward strand.
CACAACTCGATGGTTTTCTAACTGGTTTGGTTAAGGTGTTTACTTGTTTTACAATAATGGTTTTACCTTCTCATATATAATGGTTTTTATGTGATACTTATTCTATGTTTGTTTGGTTTGAATAATGTAGAATCCTATGGCGACTTTCCCTTAATCATGTAGTCTTCCCTTTGTCCTCGCATGAATATAAACTTTTGATCACCATAATGAAATGAGGTGTAATGTTGAGCTAGCTTATCTATGATACACTAAAACCTAATGTAATTAAGTGGTGATAGTTGATCATACTTAATATATTTGTTAAATCGAACACTAAAATGATCCAATGATAGTGCTTTCTTATGCTTAACTTTCTTGTATAACTTATGTGGTGATAAGGATATCCTCTCAATGTTTTTGTAACCCTAATGTGCTGTTACGAGAACATCTTATTACAAGGCTATGATAACATGTGTATCACATGCCTGGTGATGGGTCGTTGAACCTTTGGTGAGACATGGAAAGATAATGAAGTTCTTGGTGATGATTGTGATGTGATGGTCTTAATGACCCTTGGGCATGGTTGAGCCCTATTAGATGTGTGATCCTCTTGCTTATGTGATAGAGAATGGTATTATGTGTCAATGTGACAAGATGTTACCTCATACATTCTATATCTTCTAAAGTTGTTATACCTTAATTCTTTCTAGAAATTAATTAGGGTTTACATGTCCACTTGTTTGATAACTCCAAAATTCACCCAATTGGCTCAAACTAATCAAGTGAAACCCAAATCATGGTATTTCCCTAGCCATAAATCCATTCCAGTATAAAGGCTTGCTGGATGGTGAAATGAGTATTCCAAAAAGAAACTCAGAGCGCATGCTGTTGAGTATACCAGGTGCAAGTGACTGTGTGTCCTTGTCATCTTGAACCCAGGTGTTTTGAGGATGGGTACATTCATACCTCAGTGTAAGAATGGCTGTTGTTGTGGCTCAATGATTATATATATATGTGGTGAGATTTTGAGGATAACTACGGTTAAACCTTGGTGGAAAGATTTACCTTGGTGTCTAGCATTGGAACATGTATCAATTCAGGCTAGGAGTTTTCAACTCGACTAAATGCCACTGATGACAGTTTGAGTTATATGTCACTGTAGTGTTCACTCGTACCGACTGAGTGGTGAGGAGAAGATGTTGGAGTCTGATTCTTCCTAGATTGTATGGCTCTAATTTCAACTTAGCAGTGATCAGTTGGATTTGGATGGTATGACTCAAATCCTCAGGCCGTAATAAAAGATATAATACAGCCGCGTAGAATATTTGTTTAAGGCTAAATATGTTTCACATTGGATTCTTACCCTTGTTTTGTTCCTTATTCTACTAATTTCCTATTCTATAATAGAGTTTCTTAAACAAATCAATTATTATATATTGCGGCAATAAAATTTAACTATTATACATGCTCATTTTTTTCTCTAATTACACATGATGCGCTGCTTATCTGTTGTAGCTACTCAACCTGCTTAACTTGTGAAATTAGTTTCTTTCAGCTAAATCTAATCATTCTATTTAATAATAGTATATATGTGGTAATAATAAATGTTGCTGGAGAGTTTTATCTCTTGCTGGGACATTGGTCTCAGTCTCGTGGTTTCCACACCTTTTAAGGTTGTCGTCAGTGACATGGTAGAGATCATGTTGTCGAGGAGGATTAGGTTGGAGAGAAGTGAACTCAGAAGGTTGTATAGCTTCTAGTGTTGTAGTAGATTCCTATGTATCATCCCTATACTCTCATGTCCCAGGAGGGGTGTGTTTTGTAGGTGATGTACCTCGACACATGGTTTTAGCATTTTGCCTTGGCTGTAGATATATGGCATGCACATGTGAATGACTTCTTTTGTATACAGGTTGTGGCTAAGGCCACTTGACAAATGTAAATACCTGATATGGTATATGTTGCAATGCAAATTTAATGGACCTTCATGTAAATGTTTCCACTCTTGTTAGCAATGGTTAAATCGGTTTTAGTTTACCCTATTTTTTGGTAGTCTGGGTTTTTAGTAGTTGATCGCATGGTTGGTTTCGAGTAATCTCATTTTGTGTGGCGTTAGGCATCACATCTACTAGTGTCATTGATGTAGTGTGCATATAGTATCTAATCCATGTGTGTCACAGTTTAAAACTGAATGGTAATATACGTGTGACCACAAGTGACAAAATGTTGACCGCAACCAGATAATGAATATTTACATGCAATGAGTACCCACATAGACATTAATAGATATCTACTGGATGATATGTTCACTTAATAAGATTAAAAACACTAATATGCCTTTAGTTGATAAAAATTAGGATAAGCACAATGTGTATAACTATACTAAGAATGTATATGTGTGCGAATTGTGCTTTCACTAGCATACCCGGTGTGTTTCTAGGATGAAACTTGACTTTGTGGAACCAATTACCTTATTAAAGTTAGATTTTGAAAGCATAAGATATGTGCATATTCCCTATTTTAGCCTAGGAATTTAATAACTAGAAACTTTTCATGAGGCACAAATCCCAAAGTGAATCATGTTTGCATCTATTTTTATATTCTTATTGAAAGATCGTTCGTTACAGTTAGTTTTTTTATTATGGTTGAATCTTTTTCTATAGGTTGTTTGACCCCATTTTCTATGATATGGATGCTCGCATCCCTTGAATTTGAAATTATATAAAAATGAATAAAATTCCTTCTTGCCATTTTGTTTGCATTCATGATTGTAGATTCACATTATGTATTTAATGATGCTTCTACACAATTATATATATTAGGCATTTGGGTTTTTTTACCCCTTACAAGCACTAGGTTATTATTCCCTAGCCACGTGTTATTTTTTGACACTACAATTTTATTCCTCTAATTTTGCACTGGAGTTTTGTCCCCATATCAAAGTTTGGGATCCCACACTTTCCTCTCCACGCTTAATATTGTTTTTATCCACTTATAATAAACATTCATTGTTTTATTTTTTTATATTAAGAAATAATATAGAAGGATATGACTTCATCTTTATTTATAATCTTCTTTATTGTGTCATTACTTTCAGAATCATTGTTTATTTTTTTTCATTTCTCTTGGTTTTAAATGCCAATTTTATTATTTCCCTCTTTTTAATGGGAAAAACTTGTTACATACCATAACCAAAAAAATGAAAAAAATCCCACAAGTTTTTACTGACAAAAAAAATGGGAACAACTTGTACATTTTACCTTACACTTCAATTCCCAAATAGTTTTTTTTTTCACATATACTAGTATGACATCCGCATACCTATTCTTTGTTTCTCCAGTATTTGGACCATTATTCCCAAACTAGCTAGGTTTAGGTGCCTAAAGAAGATACATCAGGACGAACAAGTTTAGCTTTGAGTATTTCTTGGGATGGCTAGGTTTCCCTATGCAACTAATTATTTTTTATAAGCCTGATTGTGGTTTTTCTTTATGGAACTTTGTCGTTGTAATGAGGAACAATGTATTTGATATTTTTCTATACTACTATAATTCTATTTCTTGTTGCTAAATAAAATATTGTTTTTATATCATACTTTTTTAGAAATAAAAACACATGCCGTCATACATTCTTTTTTATAGGTTTGGATTTTATGAAGTTTAATCTCTCATTAGGGAGTGAATTCCCTATCAAGTCCCACTCCTTACAAATATTGTGTTGAAGCTTTAACAATCTGTTAACATGTCATATATCATTCCTATACACATGTCTTGTTAAGTAAATTATATGGCCCTCCAGAGGATTTTAATGGACATGTTACTGAGATAAGGAGTACTAATTAGGTTTTTATTCCCTACTCCTCTGACCATTTCTATTCATGACTCAATTGATGCAAACCCTAACTACCCATACACTCTCCTTAATGGTCAAAATTTCCCATATGTAAGATTTGACACTTCTGTTGTTAGCTTCAAATCCTTCCTCAATGAGAATTTTATTCAAAAACTATAGGTTGTATCTTACCCTAATACTTATAGCTAGGTTGAAATCTAGTTTCTATCTTCACCCTCTTCTGGGTGACATTCATAGACTTTTAACTATGTTTGCTTTGATTTGGACATGCATATTGTTGGTTGTTTACACTAACGAGTTTCAATGATTAAGAATGATCTTTTACTCAACTAGCTATTTCCGACAAGTATATGAGAGTAGTTGTAGTCGAGGTCGAACACAAGGAGCATTGGTTAGTTAGGCGCAAGAGTTATAATTTTCAATAATCTAGATCATTGTACACAAGATGATTGGATTAGAACAACTAAATTATAGATTTCATACAAAATAGTAAATTATCACTTAAGAAAGGTTAAGATTCAGATTTGGAAAGATCTTGGACCTAGGATTTTACCAACATATCATAGAATAAAATAGGAGCATGAAATTTAAACATACAAAGAACTTGTTTTAAAGGAGAGTTGTATGTTGCACTTCACCTCTTGGTGCAAGTACAATGATCCTAACTCAATACAACATTCTCATGTATGAATTTCATTTTGGATCACAATCCTACTCCTCAACTCCATAATTTCCACTCTCGTGATAAAGAAAAAGTTGCCAAGAGAGTACTTCCTTACTCTCCCACCTATCTTCTCAGATCAAGTAAGAAAGCATAAACATTGCACATAAGGTGGCCAACCATACATGCAGAAAAGAAGAAATCGGTACTCACAAGGTGGAAAAACAAGCAACACAGTATTTAGTAAGAAATTACCATATTCCATACATGCTATGACATGGGAGCTACTCTTCCATGTCCAAAAAAAGGAAACTACTCGTCCATGATAATGTACAACAGCAAATGTGCATAATTTTCAGAATTCAACATGATTTACAGAAGGAAAAGCTAAGTAATCCCAAGGTGTAACCAAAGAAAGGTAGAATTCTAACTTGAGGATGAAATCTCACTTCTACAGCTGCTCCAAACCAGACAAACCTCTCTACCAAGAAGCTTGGTGGAGTGAAGAAGCTCTGCTGCACCTTGGAGAATAAGTTTGGAGAAGAAGACAAGAAGAATGGGGGTTCTTTGGCAAGAAACCACCTTCTTCCATCCAAAATTGCCCTCCCTTGCTCTAGACCTACTCTGGGATGAAATACCTTTGAATTATAATAAGTGATAACCGCTCCATAGAATGATTTTATCTTTTTAAATGAAAGGAGTCATATTTGAAAATTGCTAAAACTGATAGGTGCACGACATGTCTTTTATAAGACATGATGTGTCTTTTATAAGACACGACATGTCTTATGTAATAACTGAAGCTTCGGTTGAGTTTTGAAAAGTTACATGACATATTTTTAATAAGACACGATGTGTCTTTAATAAGATACAACGTGTGTTTAATAAAACACAAAATTTGGCTGCAAATCTGGAGTTATGCATTCAATTTCTGGAAAGTTACAGAGTGTGTCTTTAATAAGACACTGCGTGTCTTTTTCAAATATGGAGTTCTGCATTCAATTTCTGGACTAAGACACGGCGTGTCTTCAATAAGACACGACGTGTCTTTTTAAGACACATGGTGTCTTAAAAAGACACGGCATGTCTATTTCTGTTCTGGGCCCGTGTCAATTGTTGTTCTGGGCTATTCTGGGCTGATGTGTATTCTGCTCATAACTTCCGGCGTGTAGGTCAGATTTACATGCCGTAAAATGTGCTATTTGCATAGTTTCGAACCCCAAAACATGTAGACACTTGAGGAGTGATCTAATAAGAGATTATATGATATATTCCTCATCATTGCATTGTAAAATGTAGTACCTACAATCCAAACCATGAGACAAGTAAGAATAGTTAAAAATATAGAATCTAGCATGAATGAGAGTGATAATTGAGTCAAAACAACATGGATATGCAACCAAACATGATAAAAAAGATGATATGATTTGTGAACATCAAATCCTTCTAAGATTAAACTATTGCTTGTCCTCGAGCAAAAAGAGCATAGAAACACAAATGAAGGAATTGTCAAGTTCATGCATAGATCAAATGAAAAGAAAGATGTGTATAAGACCAAGACAACCATGATCAACATGTTTATACTCATAGCCATCAATTCAACTTAAACACCCAAGAAAGAGATTTTTAGTTCAGCAGGGGTAGTTACAATTAAATGAATCAATCAATTAAACAACACTAAGTAGAATTTGGATGACCAAGCCAAATAATTAGTGGATGTGCAACTCAAACTCTCAACTATTAAAGATAAAAATGATGAAATCTTAGTTAAAATTAACAATTTTAGTTGTACTCTCCTTCTTTCCAAAAATGATGTGACAATGGATTATGTATTCCGACACTCGGCTGCTAATGTAGGCTTATGCACACATGAAGTGTCGGTTGGGGTATTTTACCCTCTTTTAAGACATACCACCTAACCATCGCGGCCGGATCAGACTTACAATAATCTAGCATGATATGTGGGTGGTTTAGCCATATTTTATGGAGTATGAGGGTGAAATAAGCCAAAAGAAATTTAAAACAAATTTCCACAACATAAGAGAGTCAACTAAATTACAACATTAGCTAGATTTCATTCATTTGTTTTGATTTTTTTTCACTGAAAGAGTGGCTAAAATGCATTAAAATCTTGGCAAGGGCATCCCATATTCTAAATGATGTTGTAATGTTGATTTACTCAAAAAATTGAAACCATTACATGTTTTAAGCAATCAAGGATGTGAAAGATGAATGTTCAGGCTAGAAGCATAAACCAGAGTTAAGCACATGTTGATGGCCAAAAGGTTTCATTTGATTAATGCATGCCATTTACAATTTTTCCAAATGATATTTCACATCAAAAGAAGACAATCAGTTAGGCATAGGAGTTCTATCCACATATAAAAGATAAACCTCATATCATACTAGATTTTCCACCAGCAGAGCAGAATTGAAAACAACAACTAAGAAAAAGATGATAAAAGGGAAATAAAACTACACTACCAGCCGGTTGCTCTCCCCCTAAGCTTGAAATTTGTAGTGTCCTCACTGCATATAACAAACTCAAGAGGATTGCAACCGGTTACCTGTCATGGTGAATGATGAATATGGAGGTCCATTGCTTTGATTTGAGGCTGGAAATTGTTGTGCTAACGATTGATGCCTCCTTGCAAATATGTCCTTGATTTGGGGCAAACAAAAGCACCTATGAGCTACAGCAAGAATAGTCTTTTGTATGCCAATAATATTTGTCTTTTCATTCTCCTTTTCAGCATCATCAAAATATGAGTTGGGAAGAGTGTTCTCATTATAAAGCAATGTGTCATCTAGAGTGTGAGGAGGAAGGACATGTGGCTTGCTTAAAGAATCTAAAAGAAGATCATGTGTTGTAGCTTTCTCTCCTTGATTTGCAGCTTCATAATCCTCATAGGTATCAACATCATCATACCTTGAAGGATATACTTCTATGAAAACACCATTCTTCAATGTCACCGGCCTGAAATATGTAGGATTCATCTCTGGTGGACTAGGCAAGAAAGGTGGAATTGCTTCTTTGCTAGAAAGAGCTTGCTGGGCAATTTGTTTCTCCAAGATGTGTGTATGAGTGACAATATCGTCCACCTTAGAAGAGAGTTGGAAAATGGCACCCTTCATTGATTTTCTTTGTTGATGGAACTCCTCATTTTGCTGCATTTGAGTTGAAATAAATGTTGCAAGCATGGAATCAAATCTAGAAGTTACTTGTGGTTGTTGTGGCTGAATGAAATTTGGGTTCGCATTGCTGTAGAAGCCTAGTGGAGTGTAGCCCATTGGAGAATAAATAGAAAAAGCATAACATGTAGAATATGAGTGTCCAAGCAACCCACATGCATCAAAAATTTTGTTGGCTGTTTGAATTAGTTATGTGCTTAGATTCTCAAACCTTTGTGACAAAGTGTCTAGCCTTGCTACAATCAAGTCTATAACACCAACCGTGTGATCTTCCACTTGCATTTCAGAAGTAGTATGTGAAAAGGATGGGTGGTATCTTGTAGCCGGACTCCATTGGAAATGATTTGTTGCCATATCTTCAATAATAGCATAGGCTTCTCCGTAAGATTTGTTCATTAGTGCTCCATTTGCAGATACATCAATGGACATCCTTGTATTGTAGCACAAACCATGATAGAATGATTGCAATAGAAGCCAATTGCTTAGATCATGATGTGGATAAAGATGTTGAAGATCTTTAAACCTCTCCCATGTATCATACAAGGTCTCTCCAAACCTTTGAGAATAATTGATGAGTTGAATCCTCAACTGCAAAGTTTTTCTAGGTGGAAAATATCTTGCCAAAAAGACCTTTAGAAGCTCCTACCAAGTGTCGATTGACTTCTTTGGCAAAGTATAGAGCCATGCCTTGAATCTATCTTTAAGAGAGAATGGAAAAAGAATTAGGCGTATTCCATCAGTAGGAATGCCATATATCTTTATAGTGCTTAGCAATTGTAGAAATTCAACAATGTGGAGGTTTGGATCCTCCATTGGTGTCCCTCCAAATGCATTCAACTGTAGCAATTGTATGATGGATGGGCTGATAGAAAACTCCTCTACCTCAAATTATGAAATATTAATAGGCCCACTCATGTGCATTGTAGCTATACCAAAGTAGTCCTTAAGAGGAAGGTCATCCTCCTTGATTATTTCTTTGTGTGGATCCAGAGGATTAGGTGGATGTAGCGTACAAGGTGGTGGTGTATGTGGTATGGATGAAGGTGGTGAATATGAGGGTGTGGAAGAATGTGGTATGGGTGTTGGTGGTATATATGATGGAGGTGAATTAGGTGTGATTGATGGTTGTAGGTGGCATGGGTGAATGTCGTTTAGATGATGGTGACATGTATGATGGTTGTGTGGGTTGTGATTCCTCCATACATGTTTGGGTTTCACTCCTTCTTGCTCCATGAGGGCTGCAAACGATGTGTTCATTTTCTGAATGTAGAGATATGCATGGTTCAAGGATCTTTTTATGAACACCCCATATGCTCCTACAGATAAACAAGGTGAGTGAGATACAAAAACAAACATCAAAGATACAACAAATTATGATGATCATGATGAATTAGGATTTAAGGATATGATGGTGGATATGAAGGTTGTGACCTAGTCTCATTTACTTATGAACAACTCTTACTCTAATAGGAATACCGATTCTCCCCGGCAACGGTGCCAAAATCTTATTGGTTGTTTACTCTAACGGGTTTCAGTCATTAAGAATGATGCTTTACTCAACTAGCTATTTACCAAAAGTATACGAGAGTAGTTGTAGTCGAGGTCGAACACAAGGAGAGTTGGTTAGTTAGGTGCAAGAGTTATGATTTTCAATAATCTAGATCATTGTACACAAGATGATTGTATTAGAACAACTAAATTATAGATTTAATACAAAACAGTAAATTATCACTTAAGAAAGGTTAAGATTCAGATTTGTAAGGATCTTGGACCTTGAATTTCACCAACATATCATAGCATAAAATAGGAGCATGAAAGTTAAACATACTAAGCACTTGTTTTAAAGGAGAGTTGTATGTTGCACTTCACCTCTCGGTGCAAGTACAATGATCCTAACTCAATACAACATTCTCATGTATGAATTTCATTTTGGATCACAATCCTACTCCTCAACTCCATAATTTCCACTCTCATGATAAAGAAGGAGTTGCCAAAAGAGTACTTCCTTACTCTCCCACCTATCTTCTCAGATCAAGCGAGAAAGCATAAACCATGTACATAAGGTGGCCATCCATACATGCCGAAAACAAGAAACTGGTACTCACAAGGTGGAAAAATAAGCAACATAGTATTTAGTACGAAATTACCATGTTCCATACATGCTATGACATGGGAGCTACTCTCCCATGTCCAAGAAAAGGAAACTACTCGTCCATGATAGTGTACATCAGAAAATGTGTAGAATTTTCAGAATTCAACATGATTTAGAGAAGGAAAAGCTAAGTAATCCCAAGGTATAACCAAAAAAATGTAGAATTCCAATTTGAGGACAAAATCCCACTTTTACAGCTGCTCCAAACAAGACAAACCTCTCTCCCAAGAAGCTTGGTGGAGTGAAGAAGCTCTGTTGCACCTTGGAGAAGAAGCTTGGTGAAGAAGAGAAGAATAATGGGGGTTCTTTGGCAAGAAACCATATTCTTCCACCCAAAATCGCCCTCCCTTGCTCTAGACCTACTCTGGGACGAAAAACCTTTGAATTATGACAAGTGATAACCTCTCCATAGAGTGATTTCATCTTTTAAAAATGAAAGGAGTCGTATTTGAAAATTGCTGAAACTGACAGGTGTACAATGTGTCTTTTATAAGACACATCGTGTCTTATGCAATAAATGAAGCTTCGGTTGAGTTCTGGAAAGTTACACGGCATGTTTTTAATAAGACATTGCGTGCATTTAATAAAACACGGTGTTTGGATGCAAATCTGGAGTTCTGCATTCAATTTCTGGAAAGTTAATAAGACACGTCGTGTCTTTTTCAAATCTGGAGTTTTGCATTCAATTTCTGGACTGAGACACGACATGTCTTTAATAAGACACGGGGTGTCTTAAAAAACACGACGTGTCAATTGCTGTTCTGGGCTGCTATGTATTCTGCTCATTACTTTCGGCGTGTAGGTCAGATGTACATGCCTAAAAAGTGGTATTTGCGTAGTTTTGAACCCCAAAACATGTAGATACTTGAGGAGTGATCCAATAAGAGATTATATGATATATTACTCATCATTTCATTATAAAATGTAGTACCTATAATCCAAACCATGAGACAAGTAAGAATAGATAAAAATATAGAATCTAGCATGAATGAGAGTGATAATTGAGTCAAAACAACATGGATATGCAACCAAACATGATCCAAAAGATGATATGATTTGTGCACATCACATATATGACAAACTTTGATCCTATGAACTAAAAATGAGAGTTTTGATGTGCTTTTTTACTAAGTGATACACGAGATGACTCTATTTTATCTAGGAAGGCTTTACCTTCTTCATGGAGTTGTGTTATTATAGGTTGTTCCTAAAGATCTATGATCAAGGACACATGATACTATCTTCTTTGAGTTTTAGATTCCTCATACACTATGGTTAGTTGAGAAAATTTATGCAAAACATGATGAATATCCATAAGGTGTCCATCTCTCTCATTTTCACAAGCCTATGTTTTATTGCTAGGGAATCTGCGTGGCCTATGTGGACATGTTTATTTATATGGACTAGGTGATAAGAACGATGCATTTATGGTCCCTAACACTTATAGGTATAAAGATACAATTAAGGACCTAGTTTAGCAAGCCCAAACCACTTCCCAATGATGATTGGATGACAATGTGACTCCCCATTGTGTCATTGAGTTTTGTGTTTCTAATTAGACTCATAATGTATAAGATGAAGTGGTGAATAGTAGTTTGGAAGAGTACCCTAGGTGGTGAGACCTCGGTAAGTCTCAGCAAAGGACTAGGGTTCAAACCACACTAAAAACACTCTACAAGTGACAACCCAAGCTAATTTGGCACAAGAGGGGGTGATTGGACCATACCCACTCATGCCTCAAGAGTTTACCAAGTCGATCTTGACCAGGATGGGTTCTCTTGGTCATAAAAAAAGATACGAAACAATGTAAATGTAGGGAAATATGGCTACAGAGTAGGCAGAGAAAACAAAAAAAGTATCTATCATATTCCCCATAAACTAGTGGATCAAGTCAATTACTATAACATGAGAAGGATAGTTTTGATGATATACATGGTGCTGGAGAAAGTCCAATGACATCTCCTTGTTGTTGTATCTAGAGCAAGTACAACAACATCTCCTCTTTGTTGTAGATGTGCAACCATCTTATAGTTGCACCGAGAATCATCTAACTACTATGCCTCATGGTCTACACCACAGACTGCAACCTCGAACGTCGTTGTCTGTAGTAGCTCCTCTCACCACAGACTTCTAGTTGACGTTATCCTCTTTAGCGACGGAAAAAAGCCACCTCGCCTCTAGAGAAGTCCGCATAGACTGCCTAGGACTCCCGTCATCCTGCTAGAAAGGATAGGAAGGAGTTGTCCCTTCTATTAGTGTACTATTCACCAACTTGCTCTCCCACAACAATGATGCTCAGCTATTCTCTACTGTAACTATTCCTCCCTAGACAGATAGGACTTGCTTGGGGTATCTTGGTTACCACAACTAGAGAGGACAACAATTGTCAGAGCAACTGATTCTCAAGTATCTGTGTTGTATTCTGGGAAGCCCCCCCTGTACCCTTCTATTTATAGGAAGGGTTTGGGCCATGGTTCCCAGTCTGTACGGGAGTGGAAGGGACCAAAAGATCTTGAATTTTTGCAACCTATGAACACCCAAAAACTTGTATCATGAACCAGATGGTCATATGGCTTGCGAGACGGTGATCTCATACTATGAGATAGCAATTTTGTAGTTTCCCATTCACACACAAAATTGACAACATCAAATTCAATTAATGCACAACATGGCGTCAATACTAATTCATTGATGAAATCGAATTTCCCACAAACTATGCAATTTCTCTTATGTGAGATGGTATTCTCATTCACCCATAAGGTAGTCTGATGAGCTGAGCTGAGCCAATCGGTTCAACAAAATAAAACGATCGGTTCAAACCTCCATTCTAGTAGAGCTTAGCAAATTCAGTTCCAATCATTCTAATACTTGAAAGGGTCGTCTCAACACTTAAGTTGATCATTTGGTACTCCAAAAGCCATCTCACTTGAGTGAGCCAATCATATGGCAGTGTAGCTAGTTGATTTGTTGTGTAAATTGAATACCTAAACACTTTAGTACATCAACTCAATCATCATTTAAGATTAAACTCCTATTCTAGATTGAGCCATAAGTGTGTGACCATATAGGTCCCACATTACTTTGGTAGTGAATGTTCAGAACACTTATGACATCACAAGCAATGAGCGGTGCCTTGTTGCACATCAACGCTATCCAAGTAAATAAGAAGTTGGAGAACAACTTCAACCTACAATCTATGATTGGTGTTATAGTGTTTGTATAATTCCTTTGTCTTTGATATCCAGATTGAACTCGAGGCATAGAGTAGTCACCCTCTTCAACATTCAATCTTTTTTCTTGAACCTGAGAAAATTGTGTGACATATATGTAAGCTCCATATCACATATTGACTCACATATGCATGGCCATTCCTTTCTCAGTCTCCCTAATCGAGATGCCTAGGATATCATACTCTAGTAGGTGGGACAAATCCCATCTCTAGCACTCACAGTTAGTTTCCATGTGTAATAGTCACGCAATCATCACCTTTATAACAACCCATGTTTCAAGATTGCGTTTGATGATGTCAAAGCATACCAAATGACATGTGATGAGTGTAGTGATCTCAGGTCTAAGAACCACAAACACCACCATCACTATGAGAGCTAACTATGACTACCATAGGAAAGGTTTCCATGTGTCAGTATCATGGTGGGTCTGTCGAATACATTGTTTTCAAACATGTATTTGTGTACTGGGTTTGATATAGACATATCATGACTAATGAGATTCTTTCATCAACTAAATCACACTCTGATCTTATGTGTCATTGTTGTCTATAAACCTTCCATAATAGCAACTGATCAGTGACGTAATGGGAATATATATATGTTTATGTATATATATATATTTATATATATATATATACTCTCTTAACATCCATATGATCTCATTTATCCAAGTCACGTACTTGAAGACATATTCCATTGAGTAATATTATTATCGAGACATTTATAATGTTACATTATTATCTCATAACTGAATTAAACATAATAAATTTGAAGTTTGCCTTTATTTATTAATCAAATCACTTGCAAATTATGCCATTACAATCATCATATGATTGGCTCTCTAGGAATACATACCAAAAAACTCCCACTTGCACTTAGAGCCAATCACCCATGAATCGTATCCCAAATGATCTAACATGTCCAACACGCTTCTACTGTGAAAGTGCTTTTATCAAGGGTCAACAATATTGTCCTCAGTTGGTACTCTGCAAATCTTTACATCTCCTCACTGTATGATCTCTCGTATGAGATGATACTGCCTTTGTATATGCTTTGAGCATTGATGCGATCTGGGTTTCCTTAGCTTGTGCATAGCTCCATTGTTGTCACAATATAGCTCAATTTTGTTGTTGATGCTTGGAACAACCCCAAATTTAGAGATGAACTTATTGATCCATACAACCTCATTTTGTACATTTGATACAACAATATAATTGGGCTCTGTTGTAGAAAAAGAAACTCTATATTGCTTGGAACTCTTCCGTCTTACAACTCCATTGTTTAGGCAAAACACGAATCCTAATTGTGATTTTTAATCATCTTGATCAGTCTAGAAGCTTGCATCGGTGTAACCTTTGACCACCAACTCTTCCTCTCTGTCGTAGACCCATAACTGATCCTTAGTCCTTCTCAAGTACTTGAGGATGTTCTTCTTGACTGTCCAATGATCATTACATGGATCTGACTACTATCAGTTCATCATGCTCAGGGCATATGAGACATCTATATGAGTACACAACATTGCATACATGATTGATCCTATTGCTTAGGCATATGGAATCAAACTCATCCGTTCCCTTTCTTCACAAGAACTGGGTCTTTGACCCTTAGAGATAGTAACTCCATGTAGAATGAGTATGTTTCATCTCTTTGAGTTCTCCATGCTAAACCCCTTCAACACTTTGTGAATTTGACTTAGTCCAAGAACCTATTTGGATCTATCTATAAATATCTTTATCCCCAAGATGTAGGATGCTTGTCCCAAGTCTTTCATAGAAAACATATTTCCAAGTCATGTGTTTTCCTTTTGTAAAGTAGGGATGTCATTCCCCATCAATAATATGTCATCTACATATAATACGAGGAATGTCATTATGCTCTCACTAACCTTCTTGTACACACAAGGTTCATCTTCATTTTGATAAAGCCAAACTCTTTGACTATCTCATAAAAATGAAGATTCCAGCTCCAAGATGCTTGCCTCAATCCATAGATTGATATTTTTAGCTTACAAACTTTCATTGCAAACTTTGTTTTATAAACCCTCAGGTTGTGTCATGTATACATCTTCAAGAAAATTCCCATTAAGTAATGTGATTTTTACATCCATATGCCAAATCTCATAGTCATGATTAGCTGCAATAGAAAGCATGATCCTAATGGACTTAACCATGGCCACTGGAGAAAATGTTTTGTCATAGTCAATGCATTGAACTTGTTTGAAACCCTTTGTAACCAATCTACCCTTATAGGTTTGTACTTTATCATTCATGTCAGTCTTCTTCTTGAAGACCAACTTGCACCCTATGGGTTTTACCCCTTCAGGTGGATACACCAAGGTCCATACCTTGTTGGTATACATTGATTCCATTTCAAATGTCAATGCTTCAAGAAATTTCTTAGACTTTGGTCCCTCTATAGCATCGTTATAGGTTATTGGCTCATCATCTATGACCAATTCATTACCTTCTTGAGTCACAAGATATCCAAATCTTTTAGGCTCACAACATGTCCTATTAGATCTACAAGGTTCCTAAGTTACTTGGGGAATTTGAGACTCCACAACACTTTGTGATTCTATTGGTTCCTCTTGTTCATCTATCAGTTCTATGTTCTCTTGTTGGTTTCAAACCTCTTTGAGTTCCACTTTCCTCCTATTGAATAATTCGTCTCAAGGAATGCAACATCCTTGACAACAAACAATTTGTTGTCATATTAGGAATAAAAGTAATATCCTCTTCTTTCTTTAGGATATCCAAAAAATAACATTTATTATATTTAAGACTAAGCTCATCAGAAAACATTCTCTTAACATAAGCTTCACATCCCCAAATCCTCATAAAATACATTTTGGGACGTATCCTATGCCATATGTCATATGGTGTCTTTTAAACTGATTTAGATGGTACTTGATTTAGTGTGTACACGGCGGTTTCTAGAGCATACCCCCACAAGGTTGTCAGAAGCTTAGCTAAACTCATCATTGATCACACCATATCTTGCAATGTGTGATTCTGTCTTTCTGACATGCCATTATATTGAGGTGTTCCAGGTGGAGTTAATTGGGATACAATCCCATGGGCTCTAAGAAGGTTCTCAAACTCTTGGTTTAAGTATTCTCCACCTCGATTGAAATGAAGTGCCTTAATACTTTTACCAAGTTGGTTCTATACTTCTGTCATAAACTCCTTGAAATTTTCAAGAGTTTTTGACTTATGATTCATTAAATAAAGGTAACCATACCTACTGAATTCATAAGTGAAGGTAATGAAGTATTGATACCCACCTCTTGCAGTTGTTCTAAAAGGTCCACATACATCAGTACATATGAGTTCTAATAGATCACTAGACCTTTCATTGTTACCATTGAGAGGGGTCTTAGCGATCTTGCCCAACAAACAATATTCACATGTTTCTATTAATTCTAGATCAAAAGAGTTTAGATAACCATCTTTATGGATTCTAGATATGTGATTCTCATTTATGTTCCCTAGACGACAATGCCAAAGGTATGTTTTGTTTGAGTTGTTGAGTTTTAGTCTTTTGGTATTTATGTTATAAACACATGTCTTTAATTCTAACAAATAAAGACCATAAGACATTGGGGCACTGCCATAAGAGATCCCATCTTTTGAAATAGAACATCGATCATTTTTAATATGGAATTCAAATGCATCATTATCCATACAAGATACAGAAATGATGTTTCTATTAATAGTAGGTCCATAATAGCAGTTCTTTAACTCTATTACAAGCCCTTTGGGCAGAGATATACTATAGGTTACAAATGCACTGGACATAACTCTTACGCCATTAGCAACTCACATTTCCACCTCACCTTTTCCCAAAGGCCTACTTCCTTTCAGATCCTGCATATGAGAATATATGTGAGATCTACATCTGTTATCTAGTACCCCTTATGAAGAATTAGAATTATTTATCTCAATAACATATATACCTAAAGTGGAGATCACCGTCCCCATCCTTCAAGAACAAATGATGAGTTCTTCTTATACTTTTCTTTCTCCTTATCTTGAGTGTTGAAGATTTGGATTTGGGCTCAACCTTAGAACTCTTCTTGGCACTTCTTTGATCCATGGACTCCACTCCGCTGATCATCATCATGGGCTTGCCCTTCTTCAATTTTGATTCAACATGAATCAATATGGCAAGCAAGTCTAACATGTGGTCAGCCACACTATTCACATCATGGCATGCAATAAAGTGGCTATATGATTCTAGAATTGAAGAATCATATATGTGGTCAACTCTTGGCTCAAGGTGAATCCTAATTATTCAAGATGATACACATGTCCAATAATATTGACCACATGTTCTTCTACCAAGGTTCCCTCTGTCAGCTTAGACTCAAGTAGCACCTTCATGATATTGTCCCTTTCTTGCTTTGTAAGACCAAGTGTCACATTCTTAAGATGTGTTACCATCTCGAGAACACTCATGTCCTCACACTTCTCATGCAACTCATAGTTCATACAACTAAGCATAAGGTACTTTATCTCTAAGGTATCATTGGCATGCTTTCAGTAAGCATCCATTTGTACCCTAGGTGCATCAGGAACAAGTATTTCTGGTACTCGTTTATCAAGGACATAGAGCTTTCACTCTTCATTGAGAACCCTTCTCAAAGTCCAGAACAAGTCATGGAAATTTGTCCCGTCAAGTTTGTCTTTCTTAAGGACTAATCGCAACATGGATTTGCTCATCCTTTGATTCTACAAGAGAAAATTTGCATTTCTTAGAAAGTTTTAATTTGATTTGAAAAATATGACCATATTAATTATTATCGTTCCTACTATTTTATATCAAATTGATAGCCCTCACATATAAATTTGGAATAATGCATCATACAATATTCTAGTGGGCCAGATCCAAGATAATTCGACTATGGCTCGACCAATGCCACAAAGCACAACAAACTATCAAGGTAGGAAATATTTTCCAATTGCATCATATGCAATTATGGATAGATGTTATGCACAACTCCTTGCCATACTCATCTGCATGCTTCTGGGCTTAGACGCTCTAAGAATCACCACTTGAATCCTAACTGAATTACCAACATGATAGATATACACCCTACGAAGGTAGAACATACATATCTACATACACACTTCCACGAGATAGACGACGCACCACGTGAAGGCATAATCTACGCTTGGTCGATCAATCTTTTCATGTGGGTTGTTGATGGAAAACATCTAAAACTTAATATAATTTTTATTTGCGGGGTTTTGTATTTATAAATACATATAATTTATCCAATCACCACATATCATATACATGTTATATCCCACAATAAAAAATTGCAATAAATGAAAGTGATGGTTATGGCTAGCCTAATGTAATTCCTTGCAGACATAAGGAATCACGACAACCTAGGTCCACATCACATGCAAAAATCTGTTGTTGATGAAGATCTGTGCTTGCCAATCCAGGTTGACTGGTTGAACCCTTGAATTGGTTGGCTCAAATCTTGGTTGGTCAGTTGGTTGCCTCTAATCGATCATCTGGCTCCTCAAAATGACTGGTTGGTCATCCTGTAGCTGATTGTTTGGCTACTCCAAATGGCCAGTTCATCTAGTCCTTCAGTGTCCTTATCGGCTCGCCAGTCGGTCGGCTCAGACCCTCTAGCCGATCGGCTCGTCTCCTCCCGACAGTATGTTGTCATCCTTCTTCTTCATCAAAATAAGAAAGTAAACTATCCTACTATTACATGATTATAGGGAAAACTCGAGTTACATTTCAGTGGAGAAAAGGTAGAAAAAGACTAACTTTACATTTGGAAGATGAAATAAAAGGATTAACCAACCATACAACCATGCACATATAATAGGGGTTATTGGCCATAAGCATGCTACACATCCACCATCAAACCTGCTTTTAGGATGACATGTGTAAATTGAATATATATATATATATATATATATATATATATATATATATAGAGAGAGAGAGAGAGAGAGAGAGAGAGAGAGAGGAAGAGAGAGAGAGAGAGAGAGAGTCAGGATAGAATACACTCGAGTATACAGATCGCACAGATACACTCAAATGTGTTTACATATCAAGACTATTTTTTGCAAGATTTAAATCATTCATCTTCATTGTCATACTATAATTAGGCTACATACAAATTTTGAGCCCATTTGGATGAGTGTAAGTCACTCATCTGAGGGCAACAAAATCGATGCACGAACCTAATTTGAAATGCATATTTTTTGTGGTCTTTATAACATGACCTATAAATATCCAAATGTGCTCAAATTTTTTATATGAGTTATTCATAAGATGATTAAGAAGATGAATAGATTAGATTTTTGAAAAAAAATTGCATCATGAAAAACTACTTGAGTGTATTCTGCTCCGAATACACTTGATGTATTCTAGCTTAACTCTCCCTCTCTCCCCCCGCTCTCTCTCTCTCTCTATATATATATATATTAGTTTGGGATTATTGTGATATTTAATTGGACATGAAATTATTAGCTTCACAAGCAATAATAGAATGACTAAATCAGATATGATCATATCAATTATCCCATAATATAGTAAATTGAAGTTGGCTCTTATATGACTATAGGGAAATATGGCTACATAGTAGGCAGTAAAAAAAATCTACCATATTCCCCATAAACCAGCGGATCACACCAATTATTATAAGATGAGAAGGATGGTTTTGAGGATATATTGGGTCCTGGAGCAAGTCTAGCAACATCTCCTCATTGTTGTAGACATGCAACCATCTTCTAGTTGCACTAGGACTCATGGTCTGCACCACAGACTGCAACCTCTAACATCATTATCTACAACAGCTCCTGTCTCCATAGGCTGCTGATTTACATTGTCCTCCTTAGCAACGGACAAAAGCCACCTCGCCTCTAGAAAAGTGCATATGGAGCACCTAGAACTCTTGTTAACCTTCTAGAATGGATAGGAAAAAGTTGTCCCTCTTGTTGGCGTAATAGTCACCAACTTTCTCTCCCACAACAATAATCCTCAGTTGTTCACTCCTGTAGCTATCCATCCCTAGTAGAGTAGGACTTGCTTGGGCTCTCTTGGTTACCACAACCAGAGATGACAACAATTGTTAGAGCAACTAATTCTCAAAATTTTGTGTTTTATTCTGGGAATCCCCCAATATCCTTCTATTTATAGCAGGGGTTTGGGCCAGGGTTCCCAATCTATGAGGGAGTGGAACGGACAGGAAGATCTTGAATTTTCACAACCTACAAACACCCAAACAATCATATGTCTTGCGAGACAATTGTCTCACACTGTGAGACAACTGTTTTGTAGTTTCTCAATTACACACAAAATTAGCTATTTTTAATCCCATTAATGCACGACATGAAATCAATGCTAATTCCTTGATGCAATCAAATTTCTCACAAATTGAGCAATCTCGCTTATGCGAGATGGTCGTCTTTCTCACCTAGATGGTCGTCTGGTGAGACGAGTTGAACCGGTCAGTTAACCATAATTAACCAGTTAGTTCACACCTTAGTTTGACTAGAACTTATCCAATTCAGTTCCAATCAGTCTGATTTTCCAAACGGGCATCTCAACACTTGAGTCGATCATTTGGTACTCCAAACGACCATCTCACTTGAGTGATTTGACCATCTAATAGTGTAGCCAGTTGATTTGTTGCATGATTTCAATGCCTAAACACATTAGTAATGAATTCAATCATCATTCAAGATGAAACTCCTCTTCTAGGTCGAGACATATATGTGTGACCCTATAGGTCCCATATTACATTGGCAATGAATGTTCATAACACTTATGACATCACAAGCAATGAGTGGTGCCTAGTCACACATCAATGCTACCCAAGTAAATGGAAAGTTGGGTACTAACTTCAACCTACAATCTATGCTAGGTGTAATGACATTTGTATAATTCATTTGTCTCTTATATCCAAATTGAACTCAAGGCATGGATTCGTCACCCTATTCAACATTCAATCTTATTTTTTAAACCAGAGCAGATTATCTAAGATATATATAAGCTCAATATCACATATTGACTCACATGTGTACAACCATGTACTTTTTAGTATCCCTAATTAAGAGGCCTAGGATATCATACTCCCGTTGGTGGGATAAATCCCATCTCTATCACTCACAGTCAGTTACCATGTGTAACAATCACCTAATCATCACCTTTATAACAACCCATGTTTCAGGATTGCATTTGATGATGTCAAAACATACTAAATGACATGTGATGAGTGTAGTTATCAAAGGTCTAAGAACCAAAAACACCACCATCACTATGGGAGCTAACTATGATTACCATAGTAATGGTTTCCATGTGTCAGTCCCATGGTGGGTTTGTCCGATACACTATTCTCTAACATGTATCTATGTGCTTGGTTTGATATAGACATATCATGACTAATGAGATTATGTCATCAACCAAGTCACACTCTGATCCTATGTGTCATTGTTTCCTATCAACCTTCCACAATAACAACTGATCAAGGATATTATGAGAATATATATATATATATATATATATATATATATATATATATATATATATATATATATATATATATATATATATATATATGTACCCTTAACATCTGTATGATCTCATTTCTCCAAGTCACCTACTTGAAGACATACATCATTGAGTAATATTATTCTCTTGATATTTATAATGTTACATAATTATCTCATAACTGAATTAAACATAATACTCACTTGAAGCTTGCCTTTATTTATTTATCAAATCAATTACAAATTATGCCATTACAATCATCATATGATTGGCTCTCTGGGCATATATACTAACAATAACTTACACATAACTAGTATAACTTGGCATCATATAATAAGAAACCCTAACACTCCTGGTTAAGATAGAAGTTTCACTTGAATTTGGTAAAGAAATCTAAATGCAAAAGAAAATTTGATTGTCTAGGTGGAATAAAGTAATGGTGAAACAAATAGTAAAGGGTGTTATGATGAACAGTTGTTGACTTGATCATTCATTGATTTTGATGCCATTTTTGATATTTACATGGAGAATTTTTTTGTCAAAGTTACTTTACATTTTTAAAATCTATGTAAAAAAGAAAGTTTTTCTAGATTTTATCTATTATTTTGTGAAACCAATGCATCCCTTGAGAGATTGAGTAATTTTAGAGAATGCCCTTTTACAATAAATACCTAACATTGATAAGAAACATCAGATGGTTAGATAGAACTCTCAAACCTTGCACTTGTGTATGGAGTAATGGATATGGAGTCCCATATATTTATATGGCATGATTGACTTACCCCTTGATACCTGTTTAGGATGTCAACTAGGTTATATATTAATCCTTTTAAGGGGTGAAGTCTTGTATGCTTTAGTCATTAGGAGTGTAACTTAACTTGGGGGTGTCTGAACTTAACAATATATGCAATAAGTAGCCCTTGGGTAATTTCCACTATTAATGACAAACATCACCACCACCTTATCTAGGTAAATAGGAAATATGTTCTAATTTGACCATCAAGAATGTTATTTTTATAGTTAAAATAAGTTTTAAAATTTATAGTCCCATAACTAAGATGGTTTACATAATTAAATGTAAGCTGTAAAGTTAGGTTAAAAATATAATAATTATAAAATTATATAATATGTAATGACAACAATTAACAATATATGTTCATGTTGGTGTTTGTGATCAAGCTACATTTTTATAACATAGTGTTTAGATTTTATGATTTCATCTAATTATCTTACACTTGAAAACCAAGAGAAACCTCAAAGTGGTCCTAGATTGAATTTAAATGATTGCCTAGGGAACATATTTATGTAATTTTGTTGCTTAAGATTATGTGCAAGAAAATAAAAGACTTGAGTAAATCCTAGTGACCACATGTATGAATTTCTAAAACATAAGAAAATAACATGAATTTAATGCTGATAGTGAAATGATGATAATGGAATATGCCATTCTCATTCAACATAACCCTTATAGAGTGAAACGACATGAAATTAAAGTACCCTAACTATCTTAACACCCACTATGAGACACACACCTTATAATTTTACACTAGAACCAAGGGATTATGAATGACATCAGATCTATCCATGACCTACAACTGAGAAACTACCTATTCTTTTCACCTCTCTCCCCACCACCACCATATGGATCACCTACATAACCCTAAGCTATATTCTTCCTCATACACCACTTTTTCCATCCTAATTTCCAAACCCACAAAAATACGTCAACCACCAATCTAAACATATAACATATTTATTACTCTAAAGCCCAACATCCTTGACTACCTTAGGCATGGAGCATGGTTGATGGTTACAAAAAAACACAATCACCTTCACCAGGACCTCATACCTACACAATGTTGATGGTTCATCATGCCTATCACTAGATTCCATGACCCCATACTCATGACCACTTCAACGTCTACAGGGTTCAACCATTCTTACCCATTCAGACACAACAGAGGGACCCCTCAATGATCATTAACAACACATGCAACGACTAAATAGTTTAGATGCAGATTGTACGAGACAAGGTGGGATACTAGTTGAGTACACAAAATTCATCCTTGAGATCATGAAATCTGGATATTATGTTTGGAGAGGATACATGAAGAGGAGAGAAAGCATGCACCCTTTAAGTGATGATCTCAAGGACCACACTCCCTCTAAGCTCGCTGACCTCCTTTCATGATTAAATAATAAACACTTAGTAATCAAGGAGATAGTTTTTAGACAAGGAGATGTATTAGTAATTTTTTGATGAGGCTGCCACGTAGAGATCTCCTGTTATTCTTCAAAGAACACAAAAGTATGGAATGAAATCAGATTCGGTTATGGGATTCCGATCTAGAAACCATAGTCTAAAGATTAATTTACAAATGAGAAACATATAGGTAAGAGGTGTAATTGTTTTACATCAATGGCTAGTCTCTCATAATTTATGAATATTGAAACTCAATTAAAACAATTAAATATTATGATTTGTAATAATGAATCAAATATATAACACATAGCATATTTTTTAGTAAACCACTCCATCATGCAACATGCATAATATTTGAATAAACATATATAAAATCTAACATATCAAGTAACTCTCATATACTAGACTATCGTATTTCCTTTTTATTGGACTAACTAAAACTTATACTAAGAAGGAAATGGAAATAAACATACGAAATAAATTGATCATATATATAAGTCATATGTCATGGTAGTTTGCCTTTGTAGTGCGCATATAGTTTTGAATACGCCCATAGTACAACATCCAACAAAAATATGATATATATGTGACCATAGATGATAAAAGTTATCCTTACTAAAGTAAGAACATGTACATGTAA
This sequence comes from Alisma plantago-aquatica, assembly GCA_963693085.1. Taxonomy (NCBI): domain Eukaryota; kingdom Viridiplantae; phylum Streptophyta; class Magnoliopsida; order Alismatales; family Alismataceae; genus Alisma; species Alisma plantago-aquatica. Next base: position 345,021,014 of record OY856413.1, read on the forward strand.
TAAGTACCACCCGAACATAAATTGATATGTAATGGATCATATGTTTACTTAATAAGATTAAAAATGTTGATATGCCTTTAGGTGATCAAAATTAGAATAAGAACATTATATATATATATATATATATATATATATATACACACACACACACACATACATACATACATACATACATACACACAGCTAGCTGGTCCAGACTTTCCTTTCCTCTAGATGAAGGTGTCCTAGACCTTCCTTCCTTGTACGACCTTGCTGATTACTACACTCTTCAGCGTCTAAACAACCTGTCTACTGGTACCTCTACTTGGGACATATGGATGTTGCAGAGATATAAGTCACTTCCTGACTCTATACCTTCTCATCGGTGGGGCTATTCTACTGGTTGGCACAGAATGGCTGCTCTATGGACTAGGTTTACACCCGAGCAAGACAATTCTCAAATATGGAAAAGCTGCAGACAAAAACTCCCTACTGATCCAGCGGCAAGAAACATCTGGGGCTCTCTATTTCATCCGAGATGGACCATCACTACTTTCAAAGCCTACAAAAAATACCTGCACACATCTGACATTGTTAGTAGCTAGTTCCCCAATATCTCTACTACCTGTCTATTGTGCGAATCTCATCCAGAATCTGTGGAACATCTTTTCAATTCTTGTAAATTTTGGAAATACTTATGGGCAAGAATTGTTGTCAAGTTCGGCATTAAGGGACATAAAAACCTTACCCAGAGCTTAATCTATATCGATAGCATGTCTAAAGGTGAGAAAACCTTACTGCTATGGTGCATCTCGGGCATCTCCCATCTAATCTGGAGAGAGCGCAACTCAAGGAAATTTGGAGGCAAACAACAAGACATCCTTGTTTTATTTGCTAAACTTGAACATGAATTGAAAATTTTGTTCAAAACATATTGTAATAGACTAGGTTCTATTTCCCCTACCTGTCTCCACAATTGGGATCTCTTGTAAACCCTACACCTAGTGAGGTTTAAATTCTTAGTCCCCTACAAGATTGGGTAATATACCTCATGGTATTTCTCTGTAATCCACACGAAAGTGTGTGCATTGTAAATTTTGTGCCTTTTTGGGCTCAGAAATATATTTACCATAGTTCCGATACATACATACACACACATACACACACTAGGGATCTATAGAATGTTTGATTTGTTTTGAGAAACATATCTAATTCGTTTCTATATTAAAATTTAACTTTCAAGGTCAAATCACCTTATCAGAGTTTGATATTTTACGTGTAAAGTCTGTGCATATTTCCTATTTTAATTTGGTCATATGTTGATTAAAAACTCTTATTTCCTTTCATGAGGCACAAATTCTAAATTGAATCCTCTTTGCATATCTTTTAAAATTCTTATTGAAAGAACCTTGATTATGATCTATATTTTCTATTTTTGGAAATTAAGATGGTTGAATCTTCAACTATGGGTCCTTTGTAGGGTTGTACGTTTCTCAGTACAGACCGGTGTTCTAGACCGGACCGGTTATTCGATCTGATTTGGTCTTAGACCAATTTGACTTTCAGTCTGGTCCTCGGTCTGGTCCGGTCCAAAGTCGATAGAAATTGGTCTGGACCAGTTGGACCAAATAACATAAAAAATGTCTTATACATATTAATGAAATCAATACTTATGAAGGATTGTGGGATTTATTGTATATTATTAATGACTCTAGTTGTATTAGTAATGTTGCTAATATTCTTATAATAGTTTACTCTCTCAAGTTGTAAGAATTTAATTGGGAAACAAGGTTTGTGTTAATAAACTCAAATGTATTATTAATTATTTAATAATTATAATATAATTTTTTTATATTTTATAATCAAGATTATATGAATGTTGGTTATCCGGTCTAATCTCAGTCCAGTCCATCATTTATCCACTTACTTGGTCCAGTCTTCGGGTCAATGAATTTTTTTTAACTAGGTCTCGGTCCGGTCCAGTCCGGTCCAAGCCAGTCCAGTCTGGGTTTGGACTGGTATACAACCCTAGTCCTTTGGCCCTATTTTCTATGACATGGATGTTTACATCCCTTACGTTTGAAATTATATAGATTTAATTAAAACCTTATTCTTTCTATTATACTTCCATGTATAACTATAGATTGATATTATATATATTTGTAGTTCTTATGTACAACCATACATTATAGACCTAAGTTTTATTCCCCATGTGGAGAATTGGGGTTTTATTTCCCCTACCACATGTGAAAATTTTCAATTGAGGTTTCATTCCTCATTATGGGTACTAGGGTTTAAGTCTCCCTGCCAATGTCTTCTATCCTATGGTTTCCTAGTCGTGGTATTAAGAGAGAGATTTCTCCCCCCTCTCCCATGCCCGTGGAGGAGTTCGAATGCCAAGGACGGTGGTAAATCAAGGCGGAAACTAAGATTTGAACTTGGGTCCCTTTGTTAGGGGACACCATGCTTGACCACTTGAGCCAGTCCTTGTTGGCATGGTATCGTAACCCTACTAAATAGTTTTAGTAAATTTATAATTGAAGCACATTGATTATGTGTTTATTATTGAGAAACTATTTAAAATACAAGAACTTCATGTCAATTTATAATTTCTAATTCCTCATTGCTTTCAACATCATTAATATTTTTTTTCATCTCTATTATTTTTTACTTCCTATTGTCTTATTGCCCTCTTTTGAGTGGGAATGACTTTTTCATTTGGCTTTACTTTTAAATGCCCAAATAGTTAATCATTTTGCACATATAACAGTATGACTAATACATGACTTCTCTTCATTTCATGGGTGTTATTCTTAAACCACCCTGGTATAAGATTCTTGATAAGATCCCTAAGGAGGGACATGTTTGACTTTGGGGATATCTTCTGATGGCTACATTTCCCTTTACAATTGGTTCGTTTGTATAAATCAATTTGTGACTTTTATTTAAGTAATGCCACCCTTTTGGTGAGGAACAATGTTCATAATAATCTATAATAATTTAATTGGTCTTATTTCTATGTAATCTATTTATTTTAAATCATGTTTTTATAAATGAATAATATATGCCACCCTACATAATTTTTTGTATATTTGGATTTGATGAAGTTCCATCACTCATTAGGTAAGGAGTGGATACCCTAGCGGGCCATTGTAATGCCTGGGCCCACTACCCAAGGCTCTAGTAGAGTTTCAAGAATGACGACTAGCCCCACATACCACCACTATCCTTAACAAGGCACTTTTTCCTCACTCACGTGTAAGATGAGCTCAACTTTGCAACTGGGCACCCATCCTAGTACTACTCCAAGCCGAGCATGCTTAACTATAGAGTTCTTAGTGATGGGATTCCTAAAAAGGAGGTGCACCTTGGTGATATGGTTAGTCCAATCATTCATGTTAAGATCATACTATCGAAGGCCTTAAATCCTGGGATGTTATAATCTCCCCCACTTAGACTCTTGATGTCCTCATCAAGGTTCAACTATATGGCCTCATAATATTTCTGCATTTCTGTGTAGACCCAAAATGGCCCATGGACACCCAGCTCTTGATCACGGAATACCAACACAAGGGTGGCTACATCACCATGGACAACCCTTTCCTACATTCCTGGACCACACAACTCAAGACCGGCATGCCACATGCCCATATGGGCCTCTGGTACCACTTGTAATGCCTGGGCCCACTGCCCAAGGCTCTAGTAGAGTTTCAGGAATGACGACTGGCCCCACAGACTACCACTAGCCTCAATAAGGCACTTTTTCCTCACTCACGCGCAAGCCGGGCTCAACTTCCCGACTGGTCACCTATCCTAGTACTACTCCTAGCCAAGAATGCTTAATTATGGAGTTCTTAGTGATGGGATTCCTAAAATGGAGGGGTACCTTGGTGATATGGGTAGTCCTATCATTCCTTTAAAGATTACACTATCCAAGGCCTAAAATCCTGGGATGTTACAACCATACTCCTTACAATAACATAAGGTGATGATTGGGAGAAGATGAAGAATAATGAAGGCAACTCTTATACTTCAGTTAAGCTTACTACATAGTTATATTTACCTTTTTCCATGTTGTTTGGTATATTAATGAAGTGTAAGTGATGAAGTAGGTGATGCTACATGTCATGTAGCGAGACTCATCTTTGTGCATTTAGATTTGTTGGACTTGATTGGTTAAAACTGTTTACATGGTGGAGTAGAGTTTCTTGGTAGTATATGTTTATTGGAATTCAAGGATGAGTCCTATAACATATAGATATTATCTATCCTAACTCTTAAAATCCTAATTCAATAGCATAGATGCAAATATGCCTAGCTTTATCGAAATGGATAACTAAAGTTAAGGTATACCCTAATAGACCTCATTGTACTCTAGTAATCATGTAATGAGTAACTAAAATGAAAACTTAACTTTCCTTATGACCTCAACAATGATTTGGATGAATAAACTATGCTGCGTTGATGAGTTTGAATATATGGAGTTAAGTGAGTGACTTTGGAAATGTTGTTTTTGTACACATGGATAAGAATGACTTTGCTATAATCCTAAGTTGATGTCTACTAACCCTAACATATAGTAACATACATAAACTTAAGAATATAGGGAAACTCTCACTTCCTCTAGCCCCCCATTCGATTATGTTAATATATAGTACTATTTTACCCAATTCAAAACGTGTGGGGAGTTATTGGAGTCATAAAGTATCATGAATTCATAGATACCCTTTATATAGATTAAATAAACATGCTAACTAATAGAACAGTCTTGGTTTGGAACCCTACCAAATTACTAGGATTATAAATTGAAAGAAATTGACTATATATATAATATATGGTGTCAAAATTTATTACATTTAGAGTATTAAAGGCATTAAGAGAGCTTAATATGTAAATAATGAGATATGATATGAAAAATATTTGAAATATGATAATATGGAAATGTTGGATTCCTCATATCCTTTTTAGTGTACATGTCAAATATCATGTCATCTGAACAACTTTTGTTCAGTAAGTTGAATTTGTAACTAAACACATAGCAACTTACTTCTAGTGGATATAACCACGAGTCACATTATTATCATTGAAGTTTTAGTTCTTCCTTGTCACATCCAGGCACCTTCTTTGACTTGATTTGATTTGTCCATAATTTTACATCTATCCCTCCTCTTCCCACAGATCTACACAAGGGGATTATCCATACCTCATGACAACTTCTTACATAAGGAGCAATCACCATTGTGACTCTATCTCTCTCTCTACCCCACATGTTGCATGGTCTAGTTAGAAATTTTCTTACCCTCTACATTTTTATCCTCTGTACGAACACAACAAGCCATGAGATCACCTCCTCATTCATTGTGAAATCAACAACCTCTTATCCTCTCCTTCTCCTCTTCCTCCCCACTTCTTTTCCTCACTTCTTCTTCAGCTACTCTCCTCTTCCTTATCCTAATGATAGAAAATGGTGCTATCTTTACCCTATTTTATGGGGAATGATAGAAATAATAGGCACCCCCTTATGTAGAGTTCACCATAGGGCTAATCACTTTGATCCTAGAGGTAGCCCCTGCATGAACCAATGCCACCAATAGAACAGGGTACCACCTCCTTTGTGGGTCTATAACATAGATTCTCTTTCTTCTTTTGCCCACAAAAACCTACAACACAAAATTACCTTCAGTAGGAAAACTCCAAATCGTGGTGGTTCTCAACTTGCAATATGACCTCCTTCTCCTTCTTCTTTATACCAATAGACATACATCTTGCAAGTACCACCGCCACCTGCACTCCCTCCCTTTTTGTTGTCAGTCTTCCTCCACCACTTTGAGGAGACCTAGCCGCAACAAACTCCACCTAGCTTCTTCTTATTCAATAGATAAAATGAAGGATAATGACCAACATACACATATGAGTAAAACACACCTACAAAACCACTATAAATTCACCGAGTTTGTTTCCTACCTATCTCATCAAAAACATGCATTAGAACCCTTATCACCCAAATATTTGAACCATATGAACCACATTGCAAGCTAATCACCACCCTCCATATACTAGAACTTCTCCTATGATCTCCACTTGACAATCTAAATTTTACTTTGCTGACAATAGTCACATTCTAGTAACCAACAACATGACTCCAACTTCTTGAAAAAACTTGCAGTTAGGAAAGATAGAATCTTACATTACTTAGGCTAGACTTCTTGTGGGTCCCATTGATCCTAGACAGATAACCTGACAACCATCTTAGTAGGAACTCTAACTCATCCTAGACTTGATCCAGATGAGCCACAAAAGATACACACTCATGCAAACATGTTTATTGTCTTACAGGTTGGTCATCATATATAGGTACAAAAATTTCAAGAGTTCAGTATTGGATAGTAAAAAATAGTAATTACAACCCCGGGTTACAAAATTTAGGTCTATATTCATAAAGTTCATTGATTCTAATAGACCTATGTGTATGATGATGTCATACACCTACATTGTAATAATATAATAAGAAGTATGAAACTTCTTGAAAATATACATATATAGTAGATTAGTAGAATATGTGATATATAAGATGACCAAAGTACATATTAGCTTAGAATATATAGGAATATACTTCCATATAATCAATTGGTACATACTTGTATTTATGTTCCTTATTGAGATCTTTGTTTAAGTGTATTACTAGTATATATTTAGTTATGCTGGATTAAAACCCTAGATGATCCTATAAAGGGTACTTTGGTATTTAATATACATCTTACAATATAAATATACAACCCAATTTATTAGGTAGAACTATTATGTTAGAGAGATAATAAGGTTGCTTATCTAATCTGTAGTAAATGATCATATACATGGATATGTAACATTAATAATATACAACATAGTTGGAAATCTAAGTAACTATAATGATAAGAAAAATATGGAATAGTAAACCTATACAAAAAACCTAATCCTTAATCCATTTTGAACAAGTTTTGATTTCAAGACAACTCGTAACAAATGTTCTTCTACTTCATAGATCTTTCATCACAAATCCTTGGAGATTCTTAAATAGTGAATTTCAATATAGAAATAGGATTAGTTTCTAAGATCAAGCATGTGCAAATTCATATTTATATTTTAGCATCTAATTGATCACAATTCTTGATTTTCTACAATGAGGCAACATGTTGAACATTTTTGCTTATTATATATAAATCGATATCATTTGAAATACTATGAATATTGGTTTATTGTCTTATAATAAACATTTTTCCTTTGAAACACTTGATGTGATTATGAATGAAATGCTAGTATTGTTACTCCATTGTTCATTATAAATATTTTGGATAAAATATCTTAAGTCGTGGTACTTATGTGCAACCATGAAAATATAGGCTGCACATATTCCTGGTGTATTTCCATCCTCAATTTTAAGACATAATTCTATGGTATTATGGACCTATTTTAGGTATGCACCATATACATGTTTATGGATACAATTGCTGTTATTGTGATACGATGAATGACTAATATGGAAATAATGTTGATCTCAATATATTTTAAAGTTCAATGCCATATTCTTTTGATTATATATTCTGAAGCCTATGTATATGTTGATGACCTTCTGTTGCATTGGAATACCTCTTCTGTACATGTTACCCATCATAATGTCTAAGAATTTCAATAATGCAGATGCTCAATTATGTTTGGAGGCATACCTTTGTTGTCTTTTTATGGGTGTTGTTCCCAAAACCACCTAGGTGTAGGACCTTTAGAGAGCATGGCCTCCGGAAGATCTTATATAGGATGTAGACCAAAGAATATCATGCAATGGTGGGGTTGCCCAATGCTTTTGGCCTATGTGTTATTAGGTGTATTTCTATCTATATATTGTTTCACCACATTTTATGGTGAGGAGAAATTGAATATGAATTATCGCTTAAGTTTGTAATAATTTTCTTTATGATGATTGTAAACTTTTTACTCTTATATACACACACAAATATATATATATATATATATATATATATATATATATATATATATATGTATATCTATATATATAATACTTGATAAATAATGGAATTATTCTCCTCCATCATTGTATGATTGCTTGTTTTCCCTATTTAATTACAAGTTGATCCCCATTATGGTCTCACTCTTTGCCATATGGTATCATAATCAAAAGTAGTTGCTAACTTGACTATTTCAAGTTATCCTAAAAATTTCCTTAATTGGGTAGTTAGGATACCCTTATGGGTTGATGACATACGTAATTTGGAGTCATACAAACTAGGGTTTCAATACCTAACTAATTGGGTCACTTCCACTTCCCTAACACAATTGTGGTTGAGACTCATTTTTTGAGTAATCATAGTTACCACTAATTTTCTATATGGAGGTGGATTAGACGACCTTGAATGCCCACAACTAGATTTAGCATAGTTCACGTGTTACCTATCCTTTGTGGTTCCTCTAACGTGCCTCAAATACATACACTCTAATAAAAGACCTTGCATGGACAGTAAGCTTTGAACCTAAATGTATATCTTAGAGTTACATTTCCTTTTACTAAGAAATAACAATGCCATGCTACATTATTACAAGGAAGCTGTTTTCTTTAACTTTGAGATTAATTCAACTTAGTTTTTTCTTAAACCTCTTTGCTTAAGAAGTTGAATACTAATTACATTGAGTATTGTGTTCTCTTGTATAAGGATAAGATATGGAAAGTTATGATTCTTAGGAATTCATATTTCTCATATATATGGTGTAATTATATTACCTTGAGAATGAGATGATGTGTAATTTGACTTTATAGTTCCCCTTGTCTTGGGTGGTACTATGGTTTTAAACCAAAATGTTATGGGAAGACCCTAATTGTATTCTATATCGGTTGGAAAATAATATGAGTCTCTTATATATTAAGATGAAGCTATGGAAACTATGATTAGGAATAAGTAAGGAATAATGGGTTTAGTTCCCTATAGGACATGGTATAATTTTGTTGTGTGTAATGGAAAACCTTTTCCCATGCACCTATGCTACAAATTAGAGATGCATTTTAGCATGACCTTTTGATGCTAGAAGGATTGCAATTTATTGGTAGGAGGCAGTTATGAGAAAACTATAGTATATGTATTGTGTACTGGATTTCCAGATGATTTAGTTTTTAGAAAATTTTGGAACCATTTTGGATTTCCATCGTTCATAACCAAACATTTTCATTATTAAATTTTATGAAAAAAAAGAAAACCATTTATAATTTTTAGATTGCTTCAAAACAAAGTATCACTACAAGAAAGTTTCAGTTATAGAGAAACCCTTTACCAAACAAATAATTTATCGACTTGATCAATCTGAGATCCTAGACCAAACCTTTATATATAATGTATACAGATGAAGTTTTAACGATCTAGTTTATCCACCCTTGTTTCCCTTCTATATGTTTAGCTATTAGTCCTAATAAGAGTTGGCTCCTAGCATGCTTGGTCCGTCAGGAATGTGACTTAACTAAAGGAGTATATGAACCTAGAAGTGGTTGTTATAGTTATTATGTGGGTAATTTCTAGTAAAATGTCGATATACTTAGCTACCTCATAAATCAAGTATATGGGTAAGCTTGATAATTTCACCACATTGAATGTTACTTGCGTACTTCAAATCTATTATATGGGTAAGCTCGCTATATTTAGCTACCTCATAAATCAAGTATTACAATTTACCCAAAAATGGTCCCATTCCTAAAATCTAAACATAATGATTTATAACCCAAACTGATGTAAAAAAATTAATAATATGGATAATACTACTCTAAAAACCTAGGTTAAGGGCACTGAAGATGTTAAATTTAGATGAATGTGCACCCCTATCTTTGTGAACATAATGAACTAGATAAGCATTGATCAATACTTCCCTACCTAGATGTGAGTGTTAAATTTAGGAGGTATATTTTAATAACATGCAGATTACACTATAATACTCAAATTTGAATGGCTAAATATATTTTATAACAAACCCCTAATTCTAAATCTTGACCCTAACCTAAATAGATATATGACAAGGCTTGGTTGTGAGACATCAGGTAATTATTTCTTGTAGATAGAATCAAAAAATAGATGCAACATAAAAGGTAACCCTAAAGTCAAAAGAAAAGAAGAAAATTATTTATGTTATACCCAAACAATATATGTACTCTTTAAATATTTAAGCCAAAAATGATAATTATGAAAGAATAAAATAATCATGATTAAAAAATCATAATGATAACTGTTGAGGTAGTTGTTCTTGCACAAGATTTCCCTGCTAAAAATTGTCATCATAATATGCATTATTCCATAAGCAAACCTATTTAATAAATATTGGTCACCCAAGCATACATGAAAAAGAAAACACTGAGAAGTTATAGTAAGACCTAGTAGCCACATGATATGATTTCTAAGCCCAAACAATGGATAAGATGTTACCAATGATAACATGATGGTGAAATCATGATAACCGATCGAGTAGGTAACCATAATGAGTATAACATAGTAAGATAATACTAGGCCTTTGTAAAACATCCCTTGTTCAATATATATTATGCGAACACTATTGATGGCATGATGCATGGATTATTATAGTTCCACCTCAAAAATATTTGATAAGAATAATATGAGGTGGTAGAGTTAGATGCACTATAGTAAGTGAACTAGAAGCCCTTAGATTTGTTAAGAAGTATAAATTAGTATTTTATGATAGTTATCAATGGATTTTTAGTAAAAGAAATCTCTTTAAGGGGTTGAGTGTTGCAACTTCTCAAATCTAGGAATATATGGTTACTCTTCCATCTTCTAGGACCCTTTTTTATTATATTAATATCTTTAACCTTTCTACACAATTCTAGATGTGTTGAGAGTAATTAGAGTCATATAGTATCATCAAATTCATAAGTACCCTTTATATATGATATTTTAAAGATAAAACACCCGTAATAAATTAAATAATAGGAGTTGATATATAATATAATGATTAATAGATTAGGTCTAGTTTGGCATCCTATTATATTACTAGGATTATAATATGAAAGAAATTCAATATATATATGAATTATGGTGTCATAATTCATTAAATTAGAGTTTAAATTGTATTAAGAGAGTACTTAAAATAAAAATAATGTGACATGATATGAAGAATTTTCAAAATGTGTAATTGATGGAAAATATGGATTCCTCATATCCAATTAATCCTACATGTCAAATATCAATTTGAATAATGTTTTCTCAGTCAATTGAATTAACAAATAAAGACATTACTACTTATGTTTAATGGGTTTAATCTTCGGTCACATTATTGTTATTGAGGTTTGGATTAATGCTTATCATGTAGCGAGGTTCCCTCTTTAACTTTTAGTAGTACATGATCTGATGAATATCCTACATCTTCTCATGAATCTGAGAGAGGGGCCTTATCCCCTATATCACTATCTATTCCTACATGTGGGGGAAACAACCACTGCAAATTTGTCTCTCTATCCCATCCACATTGCTTGGTCTCATTGCAAATTTTCTCACCTTGTGTATTCTTAGCCTCCAATAAAAGACAACAATCTATGAGATCATCTCCTCATTCACTATAAATTAAACTGCCATGCCTCCTCACCTTCCCCTACTCTCCTCTTCCTTACCCTAAACATACCCTTTGAAACTTCCATCACCATGTGTATGCATCCATGATAGAAACAAAATTAGAGTTGCCATCTAGAAATTCACCATAGGGTGTCATCATGAGCCCAGAGGTGGGCGCCACTGGCTCCAGTGCCACCAATAGGTCATGGTACCCCCTTCTCTTTTGCCCGTAGGATTTGCTATTCCTAATTAAACAAGGAGTAGGCTGCACCTTGTTTAAGATAATGCCATGTGTAACCCGAATATAATCCCCACCCTACAAATTTATGAGCAGGGACACGTGCAAGTTGATTAATAACGGAGTAGCCTGCTCCTCCTCAAACAAGGAACAACAAAGCTGAACTCCCTCTTTTGATGTAGAACTTGTAAAAATAATGCTCTCTATCCTTCCACCGACATAGACTTGCAACAAAACCTTACCTTCAGCTCAACAACTTCAATCCATGGTGGTTTCCACCCTAAAAGCCATCCTCCTTCTCCTTCTTACTTACGCTAGCAGACTAGCATCATGCAAGCACTACGACCACTTTTGCTCTATCCCTCTTCACTACTCAATCTGCCACCACCATGTTGAGGATATACAACTACCATATACTCTCCAAACCTTCTTTTTCTTCAATACACAAACTAAAGGATGATGTCCATAATACACCAATGATAACGTAGCTACTACACAACTAGAAAAATACCAACAACTGGGTTTCCTACTTTCTCATCAAGAACCTGTACTAGCATCGTTACCACCAAATGATTTGAATTAGAGAAACCTCTCCTCAAACTCATCACTATCGTCCATGCCCTCCACCTTATCTACTAATCTCCATTTGATGATCTACAATGCACTTTGTTGATTCTAGAAAACTTCTAGAAGCACACAATCTGACTCCAACTCTTGACAAAACATGTAGTTAGCAAAGATCTAGGCGTACGTCACCCATGACTAACTTCTTGTGAGTTCACATGGGTCTAAGATACATATGCCGACAACCATCTTGGATATAACTCCAACTCATCCTAGACTTGATTCATCCATCACCAAAGAAAAAAAGTCATGCATACATGGTTATCATCTTACAAGTTAGTCGTCATCTCTATGTATGTCAGATTTAAATAGTTCATTAACTTGATAGTCAAAAATAGTAAATCAGAACCCATGGCTATCAAATGTAGCTTGATATTCAATAAGTTTATAGACTTATGTGTATTATGATGTCATACACATTAGTTATAACAATAATGCAGTAAGTAAGAAATATGAAACTTCCATGAGAATATATATTTGTACTAGATTGTAGATTAGATGATCTATATGCTAATTAGGGTACATGAAAGCTTTGACTATAAAATAATTAATATATCTAATCAATTGCTACATTATTGTATTGTTTTCTATGATTGAGATCTAATTCGAAATGTGTGACTAGTATACATTGAGTTATATGAGTTTTAAACCCCATATATACTTAGTAAGAGTACTTTTATATTTAATATATATCTTACAATATACATCTTGACTCTATTTACTTAGTGTAACTGTATCATGTTAGAGAGATAATACCTTTTGGGAATCTAACTATATAAAATTATCATATACATGAATGGAAACATTGATCATATATGGCATAATTGGAAATCAAAGGAACTGTAATGCTATGAAAATATGGAATAATAAACCTAGATGGAAAGTACTATCCTATATGATTTGAATTAAACAAGTTTCATTTTCAACCCAAATAAAAACAAATATTCATCTATGCTTTATCTCTCTCATTATTAGTACTTAGAGACTATTTAATAGTAAATTACATCTCTGGAAATAGGATTAGTCATGAAGATCATGTATGAAAAAATCCCTATTTATGTTTGCGCATTCAATTGACTACAATTCCTAATTTCCTAAAAAGAGGCACATTGTTGAACATTTCTCCTTTTTGTATTTAAAACGAAGTTATAATTTCGTAAATTTATATCATGTAAGTACTGTGAATATTGGTTTATTCTCTTATTATGCATCTTTTGATCATTTCTTCCATATATTTGAAACACTTGATATGAGTATGACTGAAATGCTAGTGTTTCCAATCTATGCATGCTAAATGTTTTGACTAAAATATCTAAAGTAGTGGTACTTAGGTATAACTTTACATATATAGGGTGCATGTATCCACCCGAGGTGTGCATTCCAACTTGTACTCTTTAGGCCACGATCCTATGGTGTTATTTCCCTATTTTAGGTATACTTAGTATATATTGGGTATTCATATAAAATTATTTTTTGATATAGTGAATGATTGATATGGAAAGAATGTTGATCTCAAATATATTTTAATGTGTAGTTCCTCATTCTTTTGATTATTTATTTCGAAATTTACATGTCTATTAACATCCCTCTCTTTTCTTGGGAATACCCTTTTGTACTTGTAATCCATTATAATGGCCAAGAATTATAACTACATAGGTACTCAGTTGTGTTCTGACACATAGCTTTGTTGTCTTCTACTTGTTGTTATTCCCAAAACCACCCAGGTGTAGAAACTTTGAAAAGTATGGACTCAGGAAGATCTTATACATGCCATGGACTTCAAGATAGATTGGAGTAATCGAGTTTCCATATGCATTTGGCCTGCATGTTGTTAGGTATATAACTAATAACATGTATATGAATTATCATGAAAATTTGTAGTAGTTTTGTTTCTACTCCATATAAACTTTCATTCATTATGATATATATATATGGAAATATATATTTTTATATATGCATATATAATTGTAAAAATACACACACACATAAATATGTATATATTTATATACCATTTGGGAATTAAACAATTCCTCCTTTCCTCCATTTTTTGAGTAATAATGTTTTATTTCTTTATTTACTAAAGAGTGGGTTCTCTCTCGAGTATATACATACTTGGTATCATTTATTTTATAGTGGTAACCCTATGCATTTGATTACCTTATGATAATAAACTTTAATGGACCTTATAACTAAAATTTTACATAATATGCAAGATTAACTCATGAAACATGAAAGACATGTAACAATGTTCATTAATACGTGCATCATGACACTCAAATATTTCTAATAATGAATTCTATATTAACAATCATTTTTTGGGTTAAAATGTGACTTGAAATATATGAAAGAGTAATAATAGGATTTTCATATATGTTGGGATAATAAACATGCCTTTATTTTGGCATTCATTTATTTAATGAGTAAAGAAAATAAAACTCAATATTTTAGGCAAGGTAACATTATGCAAATATGATAATGAGAAGATAATAAGAATGTGAATGTAAATAGTAATGTTGAGGATAACGAGATTATACTAATAGATATTAAGATAATAGGGTTAAATCCTAGTTAAATTCATAGAGGGAAGTTATAAATGGTAAATCTAACTTCAAAACCATAATCAATGTTGTCGGATTATATAAGATACACAGTTACATATTAGTTGGACATTCATAATACTCCAATAAACTATAGGAAGATAATATATCATATTTGAATAATATATAATTCTGATCTAGGTTTCGTCAAGTATTGTAAATTTGTTTCATTTCTAGTTTTAACATGGGATTTATCACATGTCTAAATCAAATTCCTTTCCTTTTTCCATGATACCTCCTTTCCTATCATCCTTATCCAACGACATATAACTTATCACCATCACCCATTTGCAACTCCATCAGGGTATTTATAGTTGTTCTCTCATTCTCCTACTATAATATATCTTTCCTTACCTTCTCATCCTCTTATGTCCTCTATGTTCCTCATGCAAAGCTGAACATGTTGATCCCTAGTTTGAGTAGGATTATTGTCTATACTTTCCAATCGAATCATAGGTTCCTCCTCTCCTTTTTTGGACTCTCCTATAGGTATCCTCAACCATAGTGACCTCACAATCTATAAGTACTAATCTCAAAATTATCGTGATGTAATAATTTTTCCCCATATTCCAAGTGGTCTCTTCCCCTCTATAACATATCTACCCTACCAAACACATCTGCTAAGTTCTTCTTGAGTCCAACGATGAGGTTAAAACCTCTAGTTACATCTCAAATTGACTGGGGTGTTTTGTGGTGGCCTCATCACTTATTTTATCTATTGTGTGGTTACAAATACCATGTGTGGATCTAGGCTTTCAATGTGACTATAGATACATGAATTAAGGTATGATGCATCCCCTCTGTGTCACATATTGAACATTGAATTTTTTATTATATCTCTCTTTGACATATTTGAGATATTTCTCCTAGAAATACCTTTGAGATATTTAATTGACCTCAACTGGGTCTACTTTTGTAATTGATCTTTATTAATATATGATTTCTTGATACAAAGTGAACCCTAATTTGATGTATCTTATAGATCTATTCAAATTTCATTATATTTGCATTATTACACTACATTGATTCATTCATCTGATGAGACCATAAATTAATTCTTCTATATGAAATTAACTTGCCTCTACATTAAGATTTTTTTGATGAAATAGTTACAATGTAATATGATTTACGTGGTTCTTTTATATTTCTTTTGAGATTGAGGTCATGAACCCTCTATCCATATCATATTCCACCAATTTAAGCATGAGGGTTTATGATCTTCCCTATGGGGAATTAGGTTATACAAATTGCTTTATCATGTTTTGGGCTATGCATTGTGGATGCCATATACTTTATGTTTTCACTTTAAACTATGATTATCTCAAAGTATAATTATTTATAATTGATTATTATTATGGTGCATGTTCTATAATTGAATTGACAATGCTTATGTAGAATACTTTGATATTGCAAGTGTCTTATACACAATAAAATGTTTCTTTATATAATTTGAACCATACTATATGAATTGAATTTGGCATACATTTGGATATGTTTGATTAGGGAACATAAACTCTTATGTCCAACCTCCCTCTATATTAAGGGAACCTTTATAATTACACCAATGTCCTTTATCCAAATATTGTTTGAACACTACTATGTTCAAATATTGGCTTTCTACCTATAATTTTCATTGTTCTTCTTTTGTGGGTTTTCTTCCTATCCACTTAGGTTGAGACAATTTTGGAGTACTTGAGACAAATCAACTGCCCTTATATGATTATATGCAAGAAAAACCAAGTACTTGTGAAACATTAACTAGATCTTATATGATAAAGTTGAAATGAATATGCTTCCCTCTGCATCTAGTCATAAACAAGATTACTTGATCTATATTTTCCTTTTGCATCCACCCTTGTGGGATATAAACCATGTTAGTTGGATAAAGATTGTAATATATGAATTATTATCCAGTAATACTCTTTTGTTGTTTGAGATCTTACTTGATATACTGAATATTAGTACATACACCCCTTTACAAAATTTCTCACGGTGTTTAGCGTATTGATGTATACTCTTATTTATTAAGTAATAAGGGTCTCACTTCTCGTATCCCACTTTGTACATATATATAGATTGAAGTCACCTTTTTGAGTGGCTTGCTGTCACAATATTAGATAAGAATTACTCCAACACATCAGATAAGAGAAGTGTAGAATGAAGAAGTAGTGATGTATAATATGCAGTCAAAGTTGGGCGACATTTTATAGGATGACATGCAACACAAGATGATTTTCTTCATATTAGATATTGTGGTTCTTGAGGAAAGTTTCCTCTAGCATTGGCAATACATACAAGAACGTTAAGAAACTATAGTGATGTCCAAGGATGAAGCATGATGTGGTATAGTTCAGAGTGAAGTTCGTACTTTGTCAGTAAGTGAATCCAGGGCATAATAAAATAATAGTGTCATTGTAGCCTTTGTCTATCCCTGAGTGGATATGAGATCATGTCACTATAGACTTTATACTTGGTGTACACAAGAGACTTACATAGACATGATGACTAATGAACCATATAATGGTGGTTGAAATGATCTTCATCATGATTTTGAATCTGATCCATGTCATAAAACCAATGGTCATACTAGTTTTTAAGAATGTGGGAATCATTATGAGTTCTTCTATTTTTTTAATATAAGCATGGTATAAATTTGTATTTTTATCCCCATCCTTTAGCTATTCAACATTAATATTTTCATTTGTGCAGGATTTGGTTCAGGCCTACTTGCATGTTGACAAATAGATTGTCAGTAAGTTAAATATAGTTGGCAGCAATGTTGGATTTTAGAATCTCTAGATTTCCCTTAAGTATGTATCCAACTTTTCTCATGAATGATTTCCTTATTGGAATTGATAGTATTTGTTTCTTTATTGAGGGACCTATATTAATCCATTTTATTGTCCAATGAGGTCCTAATAATTTTTCAGAAGAGATACATGTGTAATGCGATGTCTTGGATCTAGACATAGGTTTGCCCTAAATTTTGTGCATCAATCTCATAAATGAAAGGCATTTTTTATAAAAAATTCATACATAGATGTTCGACAGTCACATGAGGATATATTTTATAAGATGCATGTGTGCAATACAAATAACTAACATCTCTTAGAGAAACCTGCTCATGCATGTGAAATTGATTTTTCTCAAACTCAGGTAAATTTGTCTTGCTTCAAGGAGGGTTCCTTTTAAGAAGTTGTCTTAATTAATATTGTATTGGTTGTAAGTAATTGTGCTCACGATGGGGTGCAACTAATATTTAATTCTTTGTGAACCATATATGGTTCATAAATGTATGAAGCATCCTCATTATGTTCTTCCTTAGTCATTTTTACCACTACTATTATACAATGAGAATATTAATATATTATCAAATATGATTGGTTCACCTAAAAAATTATAAGCTATATATGATTGTTTCTGACTCCCTGTTCATAGTTTATTTAAAATATATTAACACCTCATAAAAAACCCCTAGATTGACTCTATAGGATCCCTTAGAACTATGATCACTAATATTTTAATACCCTCATATGAGATCTTCTTATTTGATCCACAATAAAGAACAATTTAGAATATTCTAAATTTTGGGCTTTTATTGGGAAAACAAGTCTTATTGGTTTCTAAATAATCTAAAAATACAATATATAAAGTATATACCAGAATCATGTGTTCACAAGGAACATACTTAAGCTACCTAGAAAAACTCCAGAGTTTCTTGCTCTAGACCTTTCTTTTCTCTATTTTCACCTAGATAGGTTACCTTCTCTACATCTTATAAGGGTGTTTAACATTTCTATTTATCATTCTTACACTCACTTCACTTATTTTCCTACCTATTTAAAGCTTTGTAACTTTAGAATTTGTTATACCATCACGGGCTTCATTGGTGGATTCCATCTTTCCCTCATTTACATTTAAAAGTTTTCTTCCCCCTTCCTAGAATTTTCCTTTAGTAACATCATCCCCATCTTGACAATAACTATGAGACATCCTTTTAAGTAACTACATTTTTTGTGAGGTGGGATCTTATAAATTACACTTACTAATGTTCCCTATGATTTTATGAGAATCTTCCTTGTATGGTTATCATCTCAATTTACCTTTTTATTTCACAAAATTGTAGGTTACCTGGTATTATGCTCCATAATAAAATCTACTACTCCTAATCATTTCTCCAAACTCACCCTCTAAAATCTTTGTCAATATTAATTATAGAAAATGTATGCCCATTAGGGTTACAAAAAGGTATAGTTCTCTTAGGTTTCTTCATATTTGTAACCTCTTCTAGCATGTATATTCTTTCCATAGTATGTTTGCCTTTTACCTTCTTCATCTAATAATTCCTTTCGTGCATCTATTTCATTCTCCTTCCCTATATTATCCTCCTAGATTTTATATGTTATCTGTAGTATTTAGTAGGTCACTTAGTGTTCCATTTGTGAGGCACATCATCTGAAGAACTTCATATTGCACCTTTTTTGTTCCATTAATTGAATGGTAGGTCTTCATTACTTAGTTTTATGTAATATGACTGCTAGTCTTCATTTTCTTATATGCCTAATAGTTGTGTAACCTTGTACTTTAATAAAATTCACAAAATCTCTTCCTTGTGTATCAAAGTTTTACTAAAATAAAGATCGAAAAGTAAGTTTAGAATGTTTACCCACATCATTACGTGATCTAGCATTCTATTGGTAAAAATAGAATGTCAAAAATCATTTCTAAACTATTAGACATCTTACAAATTTTTTCCAAGGATCACTAATGAGTGTCATTATAAATATTACTTTTAGTGCAGTTGATGTATGCTAAGCCTCCATATAGATTTCCATAGAGGTTTATTCATTTAGGTGTGATTATATACACTATGTTTCTACTGATCTAATTAATAACAAACAACATACTTCCTATGCATATGTGGACGTGTTCTACATTATAACAACAATATTTGGTACATCATTTTCTTCATCAAAGGCCACATCCTATTTTGATAGAAATCCTTCATGATATTATGGAGAATGATGTTTCCTCCATTATACTTACAATCTACAATGATTTTATTTTTGAAAGATTTATCTTTATTGACTTCTATCTATTCCCCTTCCTCACTATGCATCTAGTTTGTGTTTGGGTTCTCAATCAAGACTTCTCCCCTCATATTGGTAGATTCAATGGTGGTTTCTCCTTAGTGAATGGGTTTTTGTTCCTCAACTATGCTCGACTTTTCCATAATAGGCCATAACTTTATAGATTAGTCATGGACCCATCTCTTCCATACCAACCTGAACACCAAGTCTCTTGTTTCCTATAAGGTACTCTGGGTTAGATCATTATCCTTCCTTGATATGACTATCTTCTCCATATCCTTTTTGGTAAAAGCTAACATTGTCCTAGACGCTGCCTTGACAATATTTTCTTATTCTATCACCACAATTATTGCCTCTACCCACTCACATTACTCATACCATAATATGAGGGTTTGTTCTCTATGAATGGGTTTTGTTCCTCAACTATGCCTGACGTTTCCATAATTGGTCATACCTTTATTAATTAGTCATGGACCCATCTCTTCTACACTGACCTTAACACCAAGTTTCATGTTCCCTATAGTGTACTCTAGGTTAGATCATTCACCTTCCTTGATATGACTATCTTCTCCATAGCCATTTTTGTGCAAGTTGACACTATCATAGACGTTGCCTTGACAATATTCTCTACTTATATCATTACAATTATTACCTCTACCCCGTCACATTACTCATACCATATATTCTATTATAAGAATGACTAAACATTATTTTATAATAATACAAAATTATAAACATCTATTAAAACATCTACTTATATTTAAGATAAGAGAATGACTAATTATGTAACGACCCAGTTTCATCTTAGTCATCTAATTAGAGTTTACTTGGATGATTAGATGCTTAGCTAGATTGATTATTGTTTAATATTAATTAATTATTATAGTTTAGTTAGGATGTTTTAAATCTAATGAGAAACTCTACAGTTTGATAAGCGAAATCCCTATTCATCCAAATTTAGGTTTTTGAGAGTACATGAATATAGAATGTGACAAATATAGATATTTAGTTAATGAACTTTTACATTTTACTTGTTATTAAGAATTTATTGAAGTTTGGATATATCTTTAATATCCCAATATAAATGTTTCTAAAAAATATCAGAATATTTGGCGTCATTTGGATCTGTTGGTTGGCCATGTTTCTTTAAGACTAACTCAACAAACCATGCATTCAAAATCACATACGGTAGTCTGATATTTGATTTTTTGTCATTTATTTTTTTATCCTATTGAGATTAAATCTCAAATGAACATAGGAAACCCCATTTCAGATAACATATTAAAATTTTATATTTTTAAAGAATATTTGACTAACAATAGACACCTTCATCGGCTGAGTTTCATAGTAGGGACAACTCGGCCGATGGCATTTTCTATGGAAATAGAAAATGCAATCAAGAACTTGTTTGTAATTGTTACAAGCTCCTCAATTAACCTATATTCGTAACCTAACACCCTACTAGATCCTATAATTCTGAACTCACTTTTTTGATTAATGATTCTTGAGAGAGAGGGTGTGTTAAGGTTTAGAAAAGGAAAGAAGTAGAGATGATGATACAAGGTTTTACCTTCTAAGAGGAAATAAAGTATGTTAATACTATTTAGATAGGATTTCATGGTAAATATTTTTTTCTATGTCTAAAACCTAGCATCCCTCTTATCTAAACCAAATAGATGTCAAAGCACCCTCTTTTCTCTCTCTTACTCTCCATTGTCGTTACTACTATTTTTTATTTGGAAGTAAGAGAAAAGGAGTGATTATTCATTGATTGAATGGATTCAATGAGATATTTTCTAGGGGTACACCTTTAAGGTGTTTTAGCACCTGATGTCACTGGATAGATTCTTATTTATATATTTAAATGTGTTCAAAGATTAATTCCATTCGGCTAAAGTTCAATGAATAAATTGCTTGTATTTCTTATGAGGTTGGGTGACCAATTGGGAAATATGTATGGAATTTAATGCTACTGACTTTGATATTTTTGTAATGAATTGTATTTATTTATTTCATGTTATGTAAATCCATTTTATATTGGAAAATGTTTATGGAGAATGAACTTCCTTTTTTCATGCTAATATTGCCTAAAATTAGCCTAATGAAAGATATACTTGGAAATCAAGTGGTTACGTATGGAATGATGTTTGAATTGAATAAGTGTGTAATCTTGAATATTAGGTGAACTAAACATGGTTGTGTATGAGGATCCATCTTTGGTTTTAATTAGAGATATCCCTATTTAGGGTTAATTTTGAGGGATTGACTCAAATCGGCCAGCGAAACCATGTTACCTGCAATTAATGGATGACATGTGTGGAAATTGAAACTAGGGTTTTTTCATGTCTCAATAATATTCTTAATGAACCCATATACTTAATGATGAAGTTAGTCAATAGTAAGGTGCTTAATGTTTGAACTAAGCTAACTTGTTGAAATCCCTAAAATTCATGGTTGGGATGACAATGAGAGACAAATCCCTAACTTGTATGAAATCTTGTAAATGTATAAAGATGCCCAAATTTAGGTATTATTGACAATATCACATATCTTCAATTGTACTAGCTGTCCGTAGCGGAAGACGCTCTAGGCGATTCCAAAAATGAGTGGCTACTTCTGACTTGGGGGAGGGGGCCTAGCTAGATGGTTGGCGGTAGCCACCTTGACCCCCCTAGGCCCTGCCGTCATCATGAATCCCACAAACTTCTCAGTTGGGGTGGGCGGTGACACTCACCTCTTCCGTGGGTTTTGTGTGGGTGTTTTCAACATGGTTCTCTAACCAGTCCTATTCACAAATCCCTAATCAAGACCTCGACAATCACAGTTGTTGCTACAACTCCATTCTGGAGACTCGACATCACTGGTGGAGTATTTGGTGTTTCCTTCAATTTCAATCTTAGCATGTGATCTAGGTTTTCTCCCTCTTTGACAACTAGTTCCTTTGTTATTTTTTTTCTTTATTTGTCTGTTAATTTTTTTATTTTTTGTTGTGTTCTTCAAACAATTCTTTATCCCTTAGTCATTGTGTCTCAGAGTTGGTATTTACTTGTGTGTGAGTTTTTGATATGGTAGTGTGGTGTCCAGGGCCTGGGTTTTTGTAGTTCCATGAGCATGATTGGAGTTTCTCCCTAATCTTTGTTTGGTGTGGTTGGTTTCCTGTACTGTAGATCTTTGAAGCTTTTTCAATCCTAAAAGGATGTGAATATGGACATTATGAAGTCCAAAAGAAGATGTCTGCATGAAGCAAGTACAACTAAAGATTGTGGTTTGATTCTGGTAAAAATCTACTTTTCCAAGCATGAAGGGATGGAATTCAATATGAAGAGTTTTATTTGTACACAATGTTACATGCTCAATGTTGTTGTTCTTCTTCCACGTCTATGGTTTACATATGGACCTCATGCCTTTATAGATGTCTTATGACTTTTGTCAATATAATGAGCAACTATTATTAAAAAAAGGAGCATTATTTCAATTGAAGGAAGCATGGGGGGGGGTCTAAAACTAATGCATGTATTGTAGTATAGTTTTATAAATAATGAGTGAATCTTACATAAATTTATTTCTTTTCTGCAATTTACATAATACTAAATTAAGAAGATGACTAGAGATTAAATAGTAAGAATAAATAACCCTGATCCATTCTACTTGTTAAATTGAGTAGCCTTATAAGGAATGGAAGAGTGATCATAATAACAAACATTAAAAATAAAATAACACGGTGCATGTGTGCATGTGCAAGAAAGGATATTGAAAATACCAAACCAAAATTGGCATGATAAGCGATGTGTAAATATCAATGGAATGAGTATGAAAAAATGTATACTTTGTTTACCTTAAATATTTTCTTTGGGTTGACCTAAGTTGAAATAATTACACCTAAAACTAGAGTACTATGTATTTCAATGAGAGAGAAGTATTTTATATTATGAATATTTAGAATGATTGCTTTCAATAATGTAATGGAAAAGAAATGAACAAAGTAAAGAGTGGAACCTAAAATAAAGAGAAATCAAGATGTTTTTAACCCTAATATGATGAGTAAAATGATAATAGCTAAGAAAGAAGGATTAGTGAATGTAGATGATTGGATACATATTGAATTAATTAAAAGAGAGTAAATATTGGTTGTTTCTGGTATTGATGAGAATTCAATATGAAATATTGATGATGTGCTATGAATGTGTATTCTTTACATTACTTTATTTATGAGAAAAATATAAGTGGGATAATCCTTGTGTTGTATTATAAACAAGATATGGGTATCAATGAATAATAAAAGATACTTTTATGTTGATCTTGTTGTTGGTTCTAATCTCATCTTGAATATTGATACAAAAGTGTGAGATGGAATGATATGATGAGAAATATGATAAATTGAAATGTCTTATAATGATTTGCATGTGAGAAACCCTAGTTAGGGTAAATGCATGATAGTAGATAATATCTTAGGCTGATATCCCACTGATGAGGAACCATATGAAATGATATGAGAACAAAAAAGAAATTACATATGTTGTAAATTATAGATTGTTGTGGTTGTTGTTATATTGATTGTCTTTCATGTTAACACTAATATGACTTATGTAATTCTAGTTGCATGACAATATTGATACATGATATTTGATGAAGTGAATTCTCTTTATGATGAGGTAAGATGATTTAGTAACAAGTGAAATTCTAAATACACCTATTAAGGTGCCATAACACTATGAGTTTTCCCTGAGGTCTATAATAGAATATGAAATGAATATCTTTTGTAAGGACCTTGACCTTCATTTTGGGCTTACCCTATTTGCTTTGCCTAAACCTTGTGTTTAGATGTTTGCTAATCACCTGAGTTGTGGTTAGGGCTTGTTTGTGTTTTATTAAGAGGTTGAGGTGCAACTTGCAAATTACCCAAGTTTTAGGGTTGGTGTGCACGTTTGTCACCTTGAGAGATGTCTTCCTCCCTCTCCTTGCATCCTCTAGAGTTGAGAGGATGGGTTGGGTGCCTTACTTGAGTTGCTTTGGGCCTCGTTTGAGCTTCTTGAAGCTTAGGCTTGTTGTTGGGCTTTCTTGGACCTTGTTTGAGCTTGGTGTTGCCTCCTTGATAGGGTGTATCGGGCAAGGGTGTATCAGGAAAGCGGTGATATCGGCCTAGGTGGTCCTTGTGACCTAGCTTCGTTTGTGTCACCCTTGGTGACACTTGTCGCTCTTTGCTAACAAGGTGGCATAGCTTGGACAAATGGTGGTTTGGACAAGCACATGTGGAGCAGCCCTCTAGTGGACGCCCACTTGACCCCCTTGTATATATACCCCCTCCTTTGCTAGCTTGTAACTCCTTTAGTTTCTTTAGTTGCTTCCCTTCTCTCTTGGTGGCCGATATCCTTTGGTGGAGCTTGGAGGGTGACATCCTTGGCAGCCATATCTCTAGTCTTCATCTTCCTCTAGTGGTGTCTGAAACCCTAGAGTGTCCTTGCTCCTTCTTCTCTTGTTGTGGTGCCATTGTTCTTGAAGATTTTGATCTTGAGGAGTGTGCTTAATGCGGGTTACATAACTCCTAACCCAAAATTATACTAATTACTTACCATGTTGCTTTGTTATATGATATCTTGATCGGCCATGTTATCTTATTAGATATGTTTCTTGCTTTAATGGTCATGTTGTTGCCCTAGATGACCCATGGATCTTGTTGGCCGAACCTTGGATGTGGGTTCCTTGCGCAAAACCCCTCTCTTAGTTCTTGAGAGGTGAGCCTAGGGTCTCCTAATTTAAGGGTGTGTTGTGGTGTTTTCTTGGGGCAAAACCCCTTTTCTCCCTTTGGTCTTGAGAGGTGAGCTTAAGCTTTAGTTGTGTAGGAAAACCCCTCTCTCACTTAGTTGTTGAGAGGTGAGTCTACACTCTAGTTGCTTGAGCAACACCCCTCTCTCTCACCATGGATTTGAAGGAGTGAGCCTTTGGTTGGGTGTTGACCTAGTTTTAGGTTGGTTGGCTGATATGGTGATGATCTACCTTGCTGCCTGATATGTGATAGAGGTTGTGCAAGACCCCTTTCACTTAGTTGTTTAGAGGTGTGCCAACACTCTTGATCTTTTAGGGTTGGGTGGTTGTCTTGAGGTTGAAGATGAATAACCTGATAGGTGGTGTAATCCGATATCCCTTGATGCCCGATATCATTTTGTGGAGAGGTGAAACCTGATATGTTTGACAACCCAAGATGTATGGTTGCCCGATATCATTTTGTGTAAGGTGGTGTCTGATATCCCTCTTCTAAGGTTAAGCTTAGACGATATGCTAGGTGGTTGTCTGTTGACCCCTTGATCGTTATGAGTTCTACGAGAGTTGACCCTTGGGCGATATCTAGTGCTGACCAATACACTGCTGATGTCGATTAATCAGTTATGACGCTTGTTACCATTTTGCTGTGCACATTATAGGTCTGATTAAAGTGCTTAGCCTGTTATGCTGGTCTGTGAAGTTTTTCCCGATATAGTGATCAGTGGTTGCCTCAGACGGTATCGGTTTAATCCATAACAGTTGGATGTTAACCCGTTATGGTGTTGTGCTACCCAATATTGGCTTGATAGGGTGACACTGCGTTAGTCTGTTGTGCTTAGGGCGTTATCGGGATGTGTTGGTTGGATGTTGACCGATAGGGCATTAGCCCGTTATGAGTGATAACCCAGGAAGGGTGTTGATTGTTAACCGTTATGTTGTTCTTGGGCGTTGCCCGATATTGATGTTATAAGAGTGCTGGGCGTTATCGGCCTGACCTTGAGTGTTAAACCGATATGGGTGTCAACCTGAGATACATGTTGACCGATATCCATGTCATCCCCTTTATGTAGTGTTAACCAAGACAGTGATGGACGTTACACCTTTGGTGAGGGTTGATACACCTATAGTGAGGAACGTTATGGGCTATGATACCTTTGGTGAGGGTTGTCCCTTACCCGATATATCTATAGTGAGGGTTGTACTTTGTGTTCTTTTGGTAACCCTAATGCTTGCTTTGATAGATATATGTGAATGATTATGCATAGGCATGTTCATCTATGTTGCATAAGTTAAATCTCTCATAGTAAAGTAATGAGTTAAAGATGTTCCTTGTACAAGTACCATTGTTTCTCTATGATTATGCTAACCATGCAGGTTCCATGTGTATGGATATGAAATCAGGTAATAGCCATGGTGATGGTATGATAGTGATATGATATGGAACATCAAGGGTTATGATGAACCCAGTGATATATGATGGGTGTTACCCATGGAATGGCAATGTGTGCCTTGATGATGGGATTGAGTCCCTATGATGTTGATCCTTGAGATGGATCTTGATGATTGGCAAGAGGCCAAGTGGTAACATGTAATGTTGGATCCTCCTGATGGATCGGGATGATGTTGATGGCTTTGAGAATAAGAGTGACAATGTAACACATGATAATGAGATCTATGTTGTTTAATTTACATGTTACATAACTTGGTTGAATCTTGTAATCCACTTAAAATATGTTAATTAATTACATATAAATATTTCATGTAGTTTTCCCTGGCCATAGATCCATCATCGTCAGGAGTTTGGTGATGGTGAAACAGGTTCTCCTAAGGGATAACCTTGAATGCATATTGTTGATTATGTGGGGTGCGCCTACGCCCTAAGTAGTAGTGCATGTAGAGCATGGTGAACAGGACCATGGCTTAGGATTAGATCATAGTTTCATGTCCATGGATCAATGTGGTTAGAGCTTGCTAAACATGCCCATGGCTCATGATATGTGATAGAGCATGGTGAACAAGCCCATGGCTCAGTGATGATGGAGCATGGTGAACAGGCCTGTGGCTAAGTTTTCTAGCACCGATACCTATACCAAGGTGGGCTAGGCAGAGGGTAGTCTGACCTTGTGTGGCTGAGGCCACTTCAGCATGAGACTACGGTCCTGCTTGTTGGTTCTTGTGCACTGACAACAAGGGAAAGAGGTCGTGGAACTCAACTCTCCCAGGTCGATTGCGACTATGGCAATCGATTGCGACCAAGCGGTGGTCGGTTTGGATCTGAGTCGTATGACTCACTTCCTCAGGTCATAATAAATCGTAATCCAACTGTATAGTATATTTGCTTAGGACAAACATGGAACATTGGTTGAGGTCTTGTTTGTATAGTTGTCCTAGTTATATCTTGCAACTAATTACATGTTCCTCATATGTTATGATAAGATCCTATAAGACTTGTCTTGTCAATCATGTTCCATATATTATCTGTTTATATGCCTCTTAGATATCCTGGTAAGATGTTATAGAGATAGTTATGCTCAGTATGTTGCATATATGATCTTCTTATATCAGTTACCTTCTTTATCTGTTCTAGCTCTCCCGAGGTTTTATAGTTTGTCGGGGAGTTATGTTTCTCGCTAGGACTGTGTGTCTCACCCCATTGGTTTAAAACCTTTTTAGGTGGACGTGCTAGATGTGGTGGTGATCATGGTGTTGGAGCTAAGCAGCAAGGAGAACAATATAACACAAGAGATGGATATGCTGCTTTTGTGGTTGTTTTGTAGTAGAGTCCTAGAGTCATCATCCCTATAGTCTCAGGTCCTTGGAGGTGTTTTGATGAGGTTTCATGATGTATAGTTGATATGGATTTCCTATCCTGTTGATGACCTGGCTAGGTCTATTATGTATATAAACAGGTGGTGAACTCTTGTGCTTATGGGATAGCTAGATCCTATGAGATGTGGATATGTATCAAGTTTATGTATATTTATATAATATGTTTCTTTGTAGGATGTGGATCTGATTGTAATAGTTCCTTCCTTAACTACTTTCGGCAATCGATTTTAATTAACCCGTGTTTTTGGTAATACAACGTTTATGACGGTTCCACACATTTTCGTGTGGTGTTTTGCTATCTTTGTGATGGCAGGATGTCACAAGAAGGTTGGTATCAGAGCTCTAGGTTCACTGAGTATACATGTATCTAGGACTAGGCTTTGTGTCTGTTCTTGTGATTTCTCCAGATTTTCTCATAATGACCTTCTTCCCCCAATAGAAGATAAAGCTAAAAGATGTCTGGAAATCACGAAGAGCATGCTGTCGAGAGTAGTTCTGTTGCATTAGTTGATGGAGCGAGTGTGCAGGCACATGAATATCGGGTGCCTGAGGTCTCCCAAATCGACCCAGCCATTCTTGAGAATCCTGCCTACCAGCACCTCATGGGACATGTAATGGAAAACATGAATCTCATGGTGGAGAGATTACATATTCCTCTGCCAAGAGCACTGGTTCCCCGTGAAGAATCATCGTGTATTGGGAAGACCTTCGAACGACTTTGCCATGTCAGATCTTCAAATTATGCTGGGATAGCTGATCTAGCAGATGCAGATCTGTGGTTGACAGGTCTTGAGAAGGCCTTCTGGATCCTCGACATCCCCGAAGCAGACAAAGTCAAGCACGCTGTCTACCTTCTGAAGGGTAGTGCTGGCCACTGGTGGGCCATCGAAGAAGAGAAGTGACCTGGTGAGGTGATCTGTTGGGACGTCTTTCGGCGGGAGTTTGTGAGTCGATACTTCTCGAAGACGTATCTGGAGAGAAAATCAGTTAGTTTGAGCGTCTGTGCCAAGGATCCATGAACATCACCGAATACGAGGCTAAGTTTATGGAGCTGTTGAGGTTTTGTCCTCACATGGTGGCAACAGATGACGAGAGGATTAGACGTTTTGAGAAGGGTTTGAGTGATGAGATATTGACGACAATTGTTGTGTTAGAGAACAGAGAGCACTTTACTATGTTTGTTGAGTCAGTTCGGAGGATCGAGCGATCGGCTCGGGAGAAGAAAGAGGTGAAGTCCAAGAGAAAGTTTGGTCACTT
Organism: Alisma plantago-aquatica; assembly: GCA_963693085.1. NCBI lineage: Eukaryota > Viridiplantae > Streptophyta > Magnoliopsida > Alismatales > Alismataceae > Alisma > Alisma plantago-aquatica. Next base: position 345,050,979 of record OY856413.1, read on the forward strand.
TCAGAGGCAAAGGTATGATGGATCCAAGAAACCAAGGTTTTCTGCACTATCTGTTGTGCAAGGTTCTACTGCATTGTCACAGTGGTCCCCAAGTAAAGGAAAAGGGCATGGTTTTTCGCCATCAAAGGCATACAACACAGCTTCAGTGGCAGTGACATGGCCATCTAAGCCGCATCCGAGAGACCCGTCTTGCTTTCTCTATGGACAAGTCAGGCATATCAAGTGGAATTTCCCTAGGAGAGAGGTTGAAGTATTACAACCGCCGAGGCAGAGTTAGCAAGTTAGTGGCGCTAGAGGGCGAGGGCGCGGTCAAGCGTCACAATCCAGATCGTCTGCTTAAGGAAGTAGATGGCGTGGATGACATCTGGCAACAACTCAATTCTATGCTATGAGTCAGCTGGAGGTGATAGTCAACTCACGAGTGGTGGCATGTCAGATGGAGTTATTTCATTCTAATTTGTCTTGTTCTTGCTTTGTATCTGTTATGGTTGACCTGGGTGCTACACACTCTTTTATCGCTCATAGTATGCTTGATAGCTGTATTTTACTTGTTAGTTGTTAGAAAGATAGCTTGTTGTTAGAAACCCCTCTTGGTGGTTCCTCTATGCTTCGAGAGGTGTGTCCATCTTGTGTTCTACCCTTTTCGGGACACAACATACATGTGGATCTCATACCACTTGATATGCATGGATTCGATGTAATCTTTGGGATGGATACCTTAGAGAGGTATAAGGTTGTGCTGGACTGTGGTTCTAAACAAGTGGTGTTCACTAATGATGGTGAGAAGTGGATCATCCAGGGAGATAGGAAGATTCTTCCGACGTGTTTGGTGTCACCAATGGTGGTGGAGAAGTTGTTACGGCAAGGTTGTAGATCATTCTTGGCTCATCTTTTGGATACAGAGGCAAATAGTCTGAGTCTTTAGGATGTGACAGTTATCGGAGAGTTTGAGGATGTGTTTCCAGATGAGTTTCCCGGTGTTCCCACACTTTGAGAGATTGACTTTGAGATCAATCTAGTGCCAGGGACACATCTAGTTGCTCAGACACCGTACATGATGGCTCCAACTAAGATGGCATAGCTGAAGAAGTTACATGAGTTGTTGGATAAAGGTTTCATCAAACCTAGCACATTGTCGTGGGGTGCTCCCGTTCTGTTTGTGAAGAAAAAGGATGGATTGATGCGTCTGTTCTTAGATTACCGGTAGTTGAACAAAGTTATGATCAAGAACAAGTACCCTTTTCTGAGGATAGATGATTTGTTTGATCAGTTGTGTGGTTCTATCGTGTTCTCACAGATTGATCTATGGTCTGGATATCATCAATTGAGGATCAAGGACGATGACATACCAAAGACAACTTTCAGGACAAGGTATGGTCACTTTGAGTTTGTGGTTATGCTGTTTGGGCTAACCAATGCACCTGTTGCTTTCATGGATCTGATGAACAGGGTGTTCTGTACATTTCTAGAGCAGTTTGTCATGGTTTTCATAGATGACATCTTGATTTATAGTCGGGACAGTCAACATCATGAACAACACCTTCGACAAGCGTTGACTCTCCTTCGCCAGCATCAGTTGTATGCCAAGTTCAGTAAGTGTGAGTTCTGGCTGAAGGAAGTGACTTTCTTGGGACATGTGATATTGGCAGAAGGAGTCAGAGTGGATCCCAAGAAGGTGGAGTCAGAAGCAGAGTGGGAGCAACCGAAGATGCCAACTAAAGTTTTTAGTTTTTTTGGGTTTAACAGGATACTACCGGAGGTTTATAAAGAACTTCAGTGTGATCGCATTGTCGTTGACAAAGTTGACCAGGAAAGATGTACCTTTTTTTGGGATGATTGTTGTCACCGAGCTTTTCAGAGCAGGACGGAGAAGCAGAATAGTGCTCTAGTGTTGGTGCCACCAGAGCCTAGGAAAGGCTATGTTGTTTTCTGCGATGCTTCCAAGAAAGGCTTAGGATGTGTGCTGATGTAGGAAAATCATGTGGTTTCTTTTGCTTTGTGACAGCTTAAGACACATGAGGAGAGTTATCTGATACATGATTTGGAACTAGTAGATGTGGTCCATGCATTAAAGATTTGGAGACACTATCTTTATGGGGAGGTGTGTCAGATCTTTACGGATCATAAGAACCTGAAGTATATCTTCTCGCAGAGTGAGCTGAACATGCGACAACGTCACTAGATGGAGCTGATTAGTGATTATGATTACAACATTGAGTGTCATTCTGGTAAGGTGAACGTGGTAGCTGATACGCTTAGCAGGAAGTCTTCTTCTCTTCCTACGAAGAAGCCACAATTGAGATCTTTGATATGCCATAGGAAGGATATGTTTGTCTATTTGCGGAAGATGAATGTACAGTTGGAAGTATCCTTGTTTGTAGGACTGTTGGCACAGATGCAAGTGAAGGCTACGTTGAGGCAGCAGATCAAAGAAGCACATTAGGAAGATGTTAAAGTTCAGTTGATTAGGACAGAGTTTGGTAGCGAGAAGTGTGATGGCTTCCATGAGTCTGAGGATGGACTAGTTTGTTATCATAACAAGATGATGGTCCCCGATGTTGATGATATGAGGAATTTAGTGCTCAAGGAAGTGCACACATCGATGCATGCTATGCATCCAGGTGTCACCAAGATGTATCATAATCTAAAGGACCTGTATTGGTGGCCTGGCTTGAAGAGAGATGTGGCCGAGTTTGTGGCTAGGTGTGCGATATGCCAACAGGTTAAGGCTGAGCATCAGAAGCCGGCAGGTACATTGCAACCCATGCCGATACCGTAGTGGAAATGGGATCATTTAACCATGTATTTCGTAGTTAGTCTTCCGAGGACAACTAGAAATCATGATTCCATTTGGGTGATAGTGGAAAAATTAATGAAGTCTACCCATTTCATACCTGTAAATATGACATATACAACAGAGAATCTTGCTCAGGTATATGTGGATGAGATAGTGTGTTTGCACGGTGTGCCCACAACGATAGTCTCTGACCAAGGTTGTTAAAACCCCAATTTTTGGGTTCATTTGGGGAGAAATGTAATTTCTCATATTAAAGATATTTGAAAAAATAATGATATAATTTGGTTCAAATAAATGGATTTCGTTTACAATAGCCTTGATGATTGTGTTGTGGGCTTTATTGGCTATTGGGCCCAAATAACAAGAAAATTCAATTAGTGAATGAATAATTGAATATTTGAGAAAAGAAAAATGTGGAAACCTCTAGAAGGCAAATCCAAAAGAGGGATTTCATGCCTCTTGGGTTCCTTGGGTTCAAAGGAAACCAAAGTTGCATAAAGAAGTACAATAAGAAAAGAAAATATCAATTAAGTATTTCCTTGTTAATAAAGAAATTGAAAACATTGAGGAAATGTGGAAAATATTCAAAAAGATGTATAATTGAATTATCCTTGGTGGAATTTCGTATCCCAAGGATTCCTAATGATAAAAGGAATACCAATGAGGAAATTAAAAGAGAAATAAAGAGAATTCCACAAAAGGAAATATTTTAATAAGAAATAAAACAAGATAATGAAGAATAATGCATTTAGATGCATCTAGAAGGATAAAGAGTATCCAATAAAAAGGATTTCGAAATAATAGAGTTTCTTGGGATCCAAGGAGTCCCAATGAAGAAAGAGGAAAGAGAAAAGATCAAAAAATAGAAAATAAGAGGATAATGTGGTGCATAATGAATGAATTTCATGGTATTATTAAAAGGGAGTATTTTCTACTAAAGGAAACTATAATTTCGTGCTTATGGAGTAAAAGTCAAGCATAAGAGAGACAAAGAGAAAGGATTTTCAAAATCCTAGTATTTAAAGAAAAAGGAATATTAAAAGGGTATTGAAGAGAGAGAAGGATTGCTTATCCATGAAGGAATCAAATTCCTAGTAGGAAAGAGCTTTGTTTCTTCATGGCCAAGCATCTTAGGGTGTGGGCAACCACCCCTATATAAGGAGTTGAACTCTAGCCGAGTCCTAAAAAGATCCCACGCACACCTCTCTCCTTCTTCTTACTTTTAGCACTACAAACCCTAACGAGGAGAGTGTATTCCTTTTCCGGGAAGCAATGAGGGGTGGTGCGTACTCTTGATAGAAGAAAGATGCACCTACGATAGCCAAAGGGTGATCAATCACCATCTTCTCACTCTGGTCCTCGCCCAGCGTCTGCAAAAGGGCTGTCAAACCGCAGAAAACACATGCGTGGTGCTCTTGGAACCAGCCGTATGGGCTATTCCTTGCAGCCTGGTTGACTACAGTAGGGGAGGACGGAGGTAGGGGAGGAGTTTCTGACGAGATCTGAGCCCCAAGTGGAGGGAGACGACTGCGGAGCTCTGCAGGCCGACGACTAGGGCAGAAGTCTGTAGTTTGTGCAAAGAAGAAGGGGCAAGGGGCCGTTGGACCATTTCACCCCTCAGCGGGCTGAAGAACTAATAACTTAAGCGAGGGTACGAAGGTCATTGCGTTATATTTCCAAACTAGGCGGGTTACTTTGCATGAAGGGACCGACGTATCAGCCTCTGATTGGCTCAAATAAGGTATTTCTTCTGAAAATCATAACTCTTTAATAGTAGCTCGGATGACAAAAGTTTATACATGAATTCTGTTCAGAAAAATGAGGGGAATCAAATAAAAATATGTTTATAGGCTAATTTCTCTTGTAATGCGAAAAGTAATGGAAGATAGCAACTTTAATGTGTTAATGTTTAAAGAACCCTATTTTGAGATGAATAATATATTTATAAGGGTTTAATGGATGATTAGGGTTAGTATTAACTTGTTAATCATGAAAGGGCACATTAGGAACAAAAAGGATGAATTTGCATGTAATTAGTTTAATTTTGAGTTTAATGTGCATGAATAATTCTTTAATGGGCCTTGAAACCCTAATGTTGGTAAATTCGACTCTTAATGGCTTTAATTGACTAATTTCATGATTAAAGTTGGAATATGCTGAATCTAAGCTATTTCCAACATTAAAGTCCCTAATTTTTGGATAAATAACCTTAATATAGAAATTAAGTTTTTCGATTGAATCAAGGTAGAATTAATAATAAATAGAGTTCATATGGGAATTAGACCATCATGAATTATGAGTTGTTAATCCGAAAGAAACTAAAGGTGATAATTGAGTCTAATGACCTTGAAATAACTTAAAAGGATAAAGAAGGTAGTTTTGGTATAAAAGAGAAATAATCGACTTTAATTGGGCTTATGATGTTGAAATTAGGGTTTATGAACTAAGAGGGCATTTAATATGATAAAAAGCGTTATGGAGGCAAAAACCCTAATAAAACCCTAATATGGTCTAGAAAGCCTAAGGTGGAATCCAAGTCTAGCTTTAGAATGTTCTGGATAAACTATAACACTTGGATCGTATGCATTAATTTCAGGATATTGTTGATTGATTCTTTATCCTTATTACTTGGACAATCAAGTTGCTCTGGATCAGGTATGTGGTTAATTAAGGATAACCGCCTTAGTTTCCCAAGGATTTTACGGATGGTTAACCGCATTGAATGCAAATTATCAGTTGGATGTTCATATTTACAAATCATAAAGTCACTATGATTATCACATTAAAAATAGAAATATGTATTCTCGCACCTACATGCCACCCTGATGGATGATGCCAAAGGTCAGGCCCAGATGGGTAGACCAATGGACACCTTGAGTGGTGACCCCAGGCACCAAGCTCGGGAATGAGAAGGTGGCCTATGATATTGCATGACTAGTGGGCACCATGAGTGGTGACCCCCAGGCACCAAGCTCGGGATTGAGAAGGTGGCCATAAGTCATTGGCAAAGGGCACCCTAAGGTGGGTATGCCAGGGTTAGGGCAAAAGCGGTGGAGAATGTCATACTGAAAAGTGTAAATTGGCTTTTTAATTAATTTGATTGTGATTATTAAATTGTTAGCCATATTTGCAAGATTTTGTTTGTTCCCACATACCAGTATATTTCGATATACTGATCGATGTTTTGTTTGTCAGCTTTTTAGGAACAACAATTGAAAGAACAAATAGTAAAGTGACACATTGCGGAAAAAGAAATAAAGTGCAAGGAGGATTAGATAGAATAGTTCAAGACCAGGATAGATAGATTTCCAAGATTTTCAAAGGTAAGTAAAGTTTTAATTTTATACCAAATTTCAGTTAGTTAGTAGAATTTCATAATTGTTATTGATTATTTGTCAAACCTTTGATCCTGTTAATTGGATAACGGCACCGACCTTTCGGTCTCCCTTAATTGGGGGTTACCGGGAGGCAGGGTCGTTACAAAGGTCCTCAGTTCACAAGTCATTTTTGGGAACAGTTGTACAAAGCGTTGGGAACGTAGTTGAGGTTCAGTACCACTTTCCATCCACAGACAGATGGACAGTCTGAAAGGACTATTCAGACTTTGGAGGATCTTATCCGAGCTTGTGTTTTGCAGTTCCTAGGCAGTTGGGATGTGCATCTCAGTTTGATAGAGTTTGCCTACAACAACAGTTACCAACGGAGTATCTACATGGCACCTTATGAGGATTTATACATCAGGATGTGTAGATCTCCTTTATGTTGGTATGAGTCTGGCGAGTATCAACTTTTGGGTCTTGAGTTAGTGCAACAGACGACAGAAAAGATCAAGGTGATACATCAACAGTTAAAAATGACACAAGATAGATAGAAGTCGTATGCAGATAATCGTCGATGACCTCTAGAGTTCCAGGTGGGAGACAAGGTGTATCTCAAGGTCTCTCCATGGAAAGGTGTGTTGAGGTTTGGTCGAAAAGGCAAGTTGGCTCCCAGGTATATGGGGCCATATCCGGTGATAGCCCGTGTTGGAAAAGTGGCCTATAAGTTAGAGCTACCGCCAGAGTTGCACAGGTTGCATCCACTGTTCCATGTTAGTATGATGAAGAAAAGTCATCCAAGCATAGATACAATGATACAACCGGTTGAGGTTGAGCTTGATGAAAATGTGACCTACGAGGAAGGTCCAATGTTGATCCTTGACAGAAGAGTAAAGAAGCTAAAGAGGAAGGACCTGGTTCTTGTGAAGGTTCTTTGGCATCATCATAGAGTTGAGGAAGCCACATGGGAGCTTGAGGAAGAGATGAGGAGGAAGTATCCCTTGCTTTTCTCTTCAGATTTCGGGGGTGAAATCCTTTTGTAGGGGTTTATGGCTTGTAAGGACCCTGACCTTTGTTTTGGGATTACCCTATTTGCTTTGCCTAAACCTTGTGTTTAGATGTTTGCTAATCACCTAAGTTGTCGTTAGGGCTTGTTTGCACTTTTTTGAGAGGTTGAAGTGCAACTTGCAAATAACCCAAGTTTTAGGGTTGGTGTGCAAGGTTTTCACCATGAGAGATGTTTTTCTCCTTCTCCTCGCATCATCTAGAGTTGAGAGGACGGGTTGGGCGCCTTGCTTGAGTTGCTTTGGGCCTCGTTTGAGCTTGTTGAAGCTTAGGCTTGTTGTTGGGCTTTCTTGGGCCTTGTTTGAGCTTAGTGCCACCTCCTTGCTAGGGTGTATCAGGCAAGGGGTGATATCGATCTAGGTGGTACTTGTGACTTAGCTTCGTTTGTGTCACCCTTGGTGACACTTGTTGCTCTTTGCTAACAAGGTGGCATAGCTTAGACAAGTGGTGGTTTGGGCGAGCACATGTGGAGCAGCCCTCTAGTGGATGCCCACTTGACCCCCTTGTATATATACCCCTTCCTTTGCTAGCTTGTAACTCCTTTAGTTCCCTTAGTTGCTTCCCTTCTCTCTTGGTGGCTGATATCCTTTGGTGGATCTTGGAGGGCGACATCCTTGGTAGCCATAGATCTAGTCTTCTTCTTCCTCTAGTGGTGGCCAAAACCCTAGAGTGTCCTTGCTCCTTCTTCTCTTATGGTGGTGCCTTGGTGCTTGGAGCATGGAGCTTGGAGCTTTTGAGCTTGAGGAGTGTGCTTAAGGCGGGTTACATAACTCCTAACCCTAACTATACTACTTACTTACCATGTTGCTTTGTTATATGCTATCTTGATCGACCATGTTATCTTGTTAGGTATGTTTCTTGCTTTAATGGTCATGTTGTTGCCCTAGATGAACCATGGATCTTGTTGGTCGAACCTTGGATGTGGGTTCCTTGGGAAAAACCCCTCTCTCTTAGTTGTTGAGAGGTGAGCCTAGGGTCTCCTAATTTAAGGGTGTGTTGAGGCATGTTCTTGGGGCAAAACCTCTTTTCTCCCTTTGGTCTTGAGAGGTGAGCTTAAGCTCTAGTTGTATGGGCAAAACCCCTCTCTCACGTAGTTGTTGAGAGGTGACTCTACACTCTAGTTGCTTGAGAAACACCCTTCTCTCACCATGGATTTGAAGGAGTGAGCCTTTGGTTGGGTGTTGACCTAGTTGTTGGTTGGTTGGCCGATATGGTGATGATCTACCTTGCTGCCTGATATGTGATAGAGGTTGTGCAAGACCTCTCTCACTTAGTTGTTGCGAGGTGACCCAATGTTCTTGATCTTTTAGGGTTGGGTGGTTGTCTTGAGGTTGAAGATGAATAACTCGATAGGTGGTGTAATCTGATATCCCTTGATGCCCAATATCATTTTGTGGAGAGGTGAAACCCGATATCTTTGACAACCCAAGATGTCTTGCTGCCCGATATCGTTTTGTGTAAGGTGGTGCCCGCTATCCCTCTCCTAAGGTTAAGCTTGGACGATATGCTAGGTGGTTGTATGTTTACCCCTTGACCGTTATGAGTTCTGGGAGAGTTGGCCCTTGAGCGATATGTAGTGTTGACCGATACACTGCTAAGGTCATTATCGGCTATGACCCTTGTTACCATTGTGCATTGCACGTTATTGGTCTGATTAAAGTGCTTAGCCTGTTATGCTGGTCTTTGAGGTGTTGCTCGATATCATGATTAGTGGTTGCCTCGGACGATATCTATTTAATCCATAACAGCTGGATGTTAACCCGTTATGGTGTTGTGCTACCCAATATCAGCTTGATAGGGTGATGTTGCATTAGTCTGTTGTGCTTAGGGCGTTATCAAGATGTGTTGGTTGGATGTTGCCTGATAGGGCGTTAGCCCGTTATGAGTGATAACCCAGGAAGGGTGTTAGATGTTAACTGTTATGTTGTTCTTGGGCGTTGTCCAATATTGATGTTATAAGAGTGTTGGGCGTTATCAGCCTGACCTTGAGTGTTAACCCGATATAGGTGTCAACCCGAGATACATGTTGACCGATATCCATGTTATCCCCTTTATGCAGTGTTAACCAACACAGTGATGGATGTTACACCTTTGGTGAGGGTTGATACACCTATAGTGAGGAACGTTATGGGTTGTGATACCTTTGGTGAGGGTTGTCCCTTACCCGATATATCTATAGTGAGGGTTGTACTTTGTGTTCTTTTGGTAACCCTAATGCTTGCTTTGATAGATATATGTGAATGATTATGCATAGGCATGTTCATCTACATTGCATAAGTTAAATCTCTCATAATAAAGTAATGAGTTAAAGATGTTCCTTGTACAAGTACCATTATTTCTCTATGATTATGCTAACCATGCAGGTTCCATGTGTATGGATATGAAATCAGGTAGTAGCCATGGTGATGGTATGATACTGATATGATATGGAATATCAAGGGTTATGATGAACCCAATGATATATGATGGGCGTTACCCATGGAATGGCAATGTGTGCCTTGATGATGGGATTGAGTCCATGTGAAGTTGATCCTTGAGATTGATCTTGATGATTGGCAAGAGGCCAAGTGGTAACATGTAATGTTGGATCCTCCTGATGGATCAGGATGATGCTTATGGCTTTGAGAATAAGAGTGACAATGTAACAAATGATAGTGAGATCTATGTTGTTTAATTTACATGTTACATAACTTGGTTGAATCTTGCAATCCACTTAAAATATGTTAATTAATTACAGATGAATATTTCATGTATTTTTCCCTAGCCATAGATCCATCATCATCAGGAGTTTGGTGATGGTGAAACATGTTCTCCTAAGGGATAACTTGGAACACATATTTTTGATTATGCAGGGTGTGCCTACACCCTAAGTAGTAGTGCATGTAGAGCATGGTGAATAGGCCCATGGCTCAGGATTAGAGCACGGTTTCAGGCTCGTGGCTCAGTGTGGTTAGAGCATGGTGAACAGGCCCATGGCTCAGGATATGTGATAGAGCATGGTGAACAGTCCCGTGGCTCAGTGATGATGGAGCACGGTGAATAGGCACGTGGCTCGGTTGTCTAGCACCGATACATGTACCAAAGTGGGCTAGGAAGAGGGTAGCCTGACCCTGTGTGGTTGAGGCCACTTAAGCATGAGACTACGGTCCTTCTTGTTGGTTCTTGTGCACTGACCGCAAGAGAAAGAGGTCATGGAACCCATCTCTCCCATTGACATTGTATGGCAATCGATTGCGACCAAGCGGTGGTCGGTTTGGATACGAGTGGTATGACTCACTTCCTCAGGGCATAATAAATTGTAATCCAGCCATATAGTATGTTTGCTTAGGACAAACACGAAACATTGGTTGAGGCCTTGTTTGTATAGTTGTCCTAGTTATATCTTACAGCTAATTACATGTTACTCAGAGGTTATGATAAGATCATATAAGACTTGTCTTGTCAATCATGTTCCATATATTATCTGTTTATATGCCTCTTAGATATCCTGGTAAGATGTTATAGAGATAGTTCTGCTCAGTATATTGCATATATGATCTTCTTATATCAGTTACATGCTTTATCTGTTCTAGCTCTCCTGAGGTTTTATAGTTTGGCGGAGAGTTATGCTTCTCGTTGAGACTGTGTGTCTCGCCCCGTTTGTTTAAAACCTTTTTAGGTGGACGTGCTAGACGTGGTGGTGATCATGGTGTTGCAGCTGAGCAGCAAGGAGAACAGTAGAAGGCAAGAGATGGATATGCTACTTTTGTGGTTGTTTTGTATTAGAGTCCTAGAGTCATCATCCCTGTACTCTCAGGTCCTTGGAGGTGTTTTGATGAGGTTTCATGATGTATAGTTGATATGGATTTCTTATCCTGTTGATGACCTGGCTAGGTCTGTTATGTACATAAACATGTGGTTAACTCTTGTGCTTATGGGACAACTAGATCCTATGAGCTGTGGACATGTATCAAGTTTATGTATATTTATATAACATATTTCTTTGCAGGATGTGGATTTGGTTGTAATAGTTCCTTCCTTAACTGCTTTTTGCAATCAGTTTTAATTAACCCGTGTTTTTGGTAATATGATGTTTATGACGGTTGCGCACATTTTCGTGTGGTGTTTCATTATCTTTGTGATGGTGGGATGTCACATCTTTATAGTAATTAGAGGACTATGAGAAAGACCTAAATCGAGACCTTGGAGATTAGACCACCTAGATTTAGGAGTGAATCACGTGGCATGATTATGACCATAAATCCTCTAAGTGGAAGTTTATATCCATAAGGAATATACTTTGATGTAATACAAACAATAAAACTTGAGAAATTTTTTCATGTGTGATATTCTGTTTGATTTATTACTATCTCATGTACTCAAAATTAGGAGTTGAGCCTCTATAGGCAACCCTAAAGTGGACCAAGGTCTGTTACAACTATCTTAGGATGGCTAACTAAATTCTAATGTAATTGTAGTGAGTCATTGACTTAATAATTAGACATGGTGACTTCTACATCATGTGGTACGAGCCAAGAAGTTTCCACGCAAACGAACAAAAGATGACAAACTGTGTAGAAATTGAGATGAATATTTTTCATGTTTCTTTTATTTCTAGTTGATAAATTTGTTTTTGTAGAACATGTTTCTCATTGTATAAATTAATAATTCTTTTATGAAGATACCATTTTGCCCAATTCATATCTATATAGTGTGAAATCTAATTTTAAACAATGACTTCTTGCTTGTTCTTGGTAATTGATATTTGTTCTTATTATGATTTGTCTTTATTTATCATATTAATAGTCTTGTATGGTAGACACATCTTATGTAGACTCCAACTTTGGACTGCATGATTATTCCTGGTACGGTTGGTGTTTTGTCACACACAAGTACACTATTAATGTTTAGATGTTAACTTTGTTACTCTTGTAATTGGAATGTAGTTGTAATATAAATAGTATTTGTTGATCTGTTAATAGATATGCTCTATATGATTGTTAAGAAGTTAAACTTGACTAAATGGATTTATTCTGATTAGTTAAAATATTTCATAAATTGCATGTGCTAAATGCTAGAATTATCAATGTATGCAAGTTTCTTTTAAGTTTAATATTTTTATCCTTATTATGATGCATGTTACTTGGTTGAGTGGGAAATTTCCACTCATTGGCGCTCCATATGCATCTACTGAGGTTGTTGGACATGTTTTTAGGTATAATGATATCAAACAGAGAGATCATGAAAAACAAGATGTGAATTGAATAATTTAGTGCAGAAGGTTCTTGTAGTCGCTCTTTTTTAAGTTGGGTTCTATATCAGATTTTACGTTTAATGTAGACTAAAACATGTATGAGTAATAAGATCTGATTTTAGTTTTATTGAAGATGAATGGGATATGTGAAGACTGAGTTTGTGGATACTTTGATGTGAAATTTGTTTATGTGATTTTACCTAAAGTAAAAAAAATTACTTGTATTTATTATATGCTATTTTGGTCATGTTTGTCGAGCATCTCATATTTCAATTCATTATCTAGGTTTAGATTTGTAATTTCTCACTATTGGATGGCATTTGTGCTTGATCAAAAGAAAGGTCAAGGTCTAGTTCTTGATGGCAGTGCTAGGGTGCGAGGGGGGGATCGTGGGCGATGGGGGGGGTAATGAAGGTGAAGTAGACGATCGGGTGTTTGATCCTGGATCAGTGCAAAAAACATCACAAAACACGACTGAACGTACGACAGAAAATGAGAAGGCAACAGAACTGGTCCACAAAAACTCAAAGAAACGTAGGGGCTTGGCAGTTCATTCAATACTGGAGGTAGGCTTCAACTTTAAGGTGGCTGGGATGCATGAGCAATAGACAAAAAACAATATGGAGGAGGAAATGCAGACTACCACTATGGTTGAAAATGGAAACAGAGTAAACACTCAATCAATCCCACGCCACAACACCGACAAGGAGGGGCCGAGTATGTATGCAAGTGCTATCATGGGCAACCGGACAAACACAAGTAGTGATCAGATGAGAATGGATACTAAATCACTTTTCTTGGAGAAACATTTTGAAGATAACTTACTACTGGGGGCGGTGTCGCTCGAGGAGATGGATGGGATTTTGACACTACAGATCGATCCAGATGCCGAAGAGGACCTCGTAAGACCATGGAGATACATAGTGGTGGTGAGAATGCTCGAGACTGAAATCAGCTATATGACGCTAAGGGACAGACTCAAGCTGCTATGACAGATTAGATGACAGTTCAACATGTTCGAGCTCAAGCATTGCCATTTTGTGGTGCAACTCTCATGCCAACATGACTTTGATACTACCCTAGTTGGGGGACCGTGGAAGTTATTTGGATGTAATGTCCTAGTTTGGGAGTGGTACCCCAACTTCAAACCATCTAAAGCACTACCGGACTACATGGTCACTTGGTTAAGGATTATGAACCTCCCTTTACATCTATATGTCACCACCATGTTCCAGTACATAGGCATGGCACTGGATTGTCTGATGAAGATAGACGGACACACAAAGAACATATCACTAAGAAGAGCGAGACTTGTGGTAGAAGTTGACATATCAAAAGACCTTGTATCCTCCATCCTTATTAATGGGGTGGAGTATGAAGTTATCTATGAGGGGATCCCTTGGGCTTGTACTAAATGTAGAAAGGAAGGCCATATTTTGAAGTACTACAGGGAAGGCACGGAGAAGGATGAAGCGTGCAAAGAGGCAGTAGTAAGTGAAACCCAAGAGACAACCTTTACTACCACAGATACAAGCGTGAGAGGATGGAAGAGTCAAAAATCAAAAGGGGGAATAGGCAAAGAAGGATGGCACAAGACACTCCCAGGATGGAGGCTACTAATCAATTTTCTAATCTACAACAAGAAGAGGAAGAGGTAGAGGATGAGGGAGTTGATGAAATACATTACTCGAAAGAAGAGACTGCCCCATAGACAAAGCCAAAACAGGTGTGGCAGAAGAAGAAACCACGGAATCAAGAGGTGAGTGAAACAAATGAAGAAGGGGTGATAAGGAATATAATTAACACTTACAATGAAAAAGGAAACAAGAATAACAGAGGTGGAAATGTTGTAAAGATGTGAGAGAGAAGCACTTCGTAGTTACTCCAGAGATGGACTAGGTGATCATGTTAATTGATGGTGAGGATGCTATAGAAGTAGAAATGAACACTGAGGCAAACACCAATCAGATTGTAGCAAAAGACACCACAGTTACCTCACACCTAAAGAAGGATAGAAAAAAAAGGTTGCGAGAGAAGGACAAAGCTCTGCTACCGCAAAGGTCAAATTTCAACAAAGAGTTAAACACGAAACAAAGCGGTAAGTAGAAACCTCCTGACCAGCAGGTGGCATGAAGGAGGAGCTCACATTTAAAAGATTACGAGGTGAATGGGGATGAGGAATCAAATCATCACATCTGAGAAGGGACGGTGGCGGGGATTGACAACAAAGCGGTGATAACAACAGAAGGAGTTGAAGGAGAAACACCCAAGGCTCATCCCTATGAAGACCAGTGAACATCAGCTATTTAATTATCTCTACACTTAGATTATCCTAGATCAATGTGACTCCTGTGTTGGAATATTCATGGGATTGGCAATAAAGATCGATGTTTTATTCTATACCTTAGGGAACACAAACCAGATATGGTGGCTATTTTTGAACCTAGAATCAGTGAAAGATCATCTACAAATACTGTTAAGTCCATGGGTTTCACCCATTCTCACTGCATGGAATCATGAGGATTCTCTGGTGGCATATGGATATATTAGAAAGGTGAAGAACAGAAAGTTTAGGTCATTAAAAGCCATAGATAGTTTGTCACGTGCAAATGGGAGGGCAAGGTGATGGTGACCTTCATGTATGCAAACTCACACATTACAATAAGGAACTATTATGTAAGTACATTATAGATGCCAGTGAGTCTATCACTGACCCATGGATCTTCATGGGAGATTTCAACGCAACCTTAACACCAGTAGAGAAAAGTGGGAGTGATAGATATAACTACAATGAAGCCAGGACATTCAAAGAGATGCTTATGGAGGTAGGTCTTTCTGATCTAGGTTTCTCAGGAGCTCGGTTTACTTATAAACACGGTAGGTTGCATGAGAGGTTAGACCGTGTTGTGGCAAATGAGGCATTCATCAAGAAGTTCCCTACATGGGTGATCGAGCACCTCCCTAGGCTCTCTTCCGATCACTTCCCTCTACTGTTGAAACCTCGCAAGGGGGAAAGGAAGGAAGCTAGGTTTGTAATGAAGGCCTCATGGAATGGGAATGAGGCGATGAAATGTCTGGTCAAGGAAAAGTGGGAGAACTCCACTAATTTCTTTGAAACCCATCAAGTGGTGAAACAAGACATCATTAAATTAGAATAACAAGAGAAGAAGACTGCGTATAAAGACAAAGAGGAGGCTACAACGAAACATAACTACACTGCAACACATGTTAGCAGAGCAATATGATGCTACAACCGATAATCTGTGCATTAATATGCAGGCTGATCTTCAACGGATCATCATGAAGGAGGAGGAGGACTGGCAACAAAAGGCACTAATCCATTGGCTTCAGAATGGAGAAAATAACACCTGGTTTTACCAAGCGTAGGTCAATCAAGAAGGAGACATAACATGATCACCATTCTCAGAGATGAGAATGGTTGTTGGGTTACAGATGAGGCTGCAATTATGGAAAGGGTGGTGACACATTTCCTAGGGATTCTTACTGAATCGATTAGAGGAGACATGGTAAACAAGTATGAGATCCCTGGTCAGTTCTATAAAATTTCTACATAAGAGATGAACAACATTGCTAAAAGGCCATCGACGGATGAAGTACTGGCTACCCTCATGCTTATGAAACCATTTAAGGCAGCCATACCCGACGGTATCATAGAGGAGTTCCTCCAAGGTAACTGGGGCTCGGTGGGACACTCAGTGACGTTGACCACTCAAGCCAGGATAGCAGGAGATGCGATAAATGAGGAGATATGCAATGCAACAATCATATTGATCCCAAAGGTGACTCGACCAGAAAGGTGTGAACAGCTAAGATCGATACCTCTTAATAACATAATCTTGAAACTGCCTCTAAGATGATTGTGGAGAGAGTGAAGAGATTTATACCTAAATAGATCTCCCCGGAGCAGAGTAGCTTTGTACCAGGGAGAAAGATCACTGATAATATAGCTCTTGTGCAGAAAATTATATATGGTATGAGGAGGAGAGGAGGAGCGAAGACCATGGCATTAAAAGTCGATTTATCTAAGGCGTATGACAAAATGTCATGGAAGTTCCTTGAAGATAACTTGGTGAAGGTGGGGATTCCTTTGAATATCAGACATTTTATTATGCACTCTATCACTAGAGGATGCTCAATGATAAGTTGGAATGGGAAACAATCTAGGTCCTTCAAAGCTAGTAGAGGTCTCGACAAGGTGATATGTTGTCACCATACCTGTTTGTGCTTTGCCTTGAAGATTATCTCAAATGATTCGGGAGAGAGTATCCAATGGAAGCTGGAAGCCCATAAAATTGGGCAAAACTGGTATTGCAGTAGCTCACGTATGCTTTTTGCTAAAGCCAGCACGACCCAGATGAAGATTATTATGCAGTGTTTTATAGAGTTTGGATACGCCTCTGGACAGGAAATCTCTGCTGCTAAATCACAACTATATTTTTCCAGAAACGTGTCAAGATGTGAGACGAGCTGTGCAACAATTGAGTAAATTCCACATAATAAAAGACCTGGGAAGATATTTGGGGGTCCCAACCATACACTCAAGAATCACAAAGCATACGTACTCGGATGTCATTGATAAAGTGGAAGGCAAAGTTCCAGCAGGGGCATGCAGCTAAAAGTTTGTCGTTGGTGGGGAGAGTATGCTTAGCTAAGTCCACTTTAACTGCGATCCCAACTTATGTTATGCAGACGATGACACTACCATTGAGCTTATGTGACAGAATTGACAACACTATAAGAGGATTTATTTGGGGAGGGAGCTATAAAAAAAAGACCAGTGTCATTGGTAGCCTGGAACAAAGTGACGAGCTAAAAGGAGAATGGGGGCCTAGGAATCAAAGCTATGAGAGAGTGGAATCAAGCTTCATATGGAAGAACTCCTGGGGATTGGTTGTAGGAAGAGAATCAATCTTGTGTAAGGCGATGAAGAATCGTTTTGAGAAGGCAATACCGGGAAAAACTGTCGTGGCATCTAGACCAGGAAAGGCGGCAATTGAAGGCAAAAAGTTAATCCAGGATAACTCGGTGATGATACCGGTGGGAGGGGCATCCATAAACGTCTGGAACGATGTCTGGGTGAAACCAGGGCTCATTCTGAAGGACCAAGCCAAGCGTCCACCACCGGAAGAGCTAGAAGCTCTAACGGTTAGCTTCTTGGTCTTGGAGACAGGGACCTGGGATGAAGATTTTTTGCTCCATTGGTTTACCGAAGATGTAACACAGTTCATCCAAAAGGTGGAATTACCAGTGGAGGTTACACACGCTGACTGCAGAGCCTGGATTCACACGGCTGATGGCAATTTCTCATCAAAGTCAGCATACCACGTTCTGAGGGAACCGAAAGAGTCTGTATGCCAGGGGGATTGGGGGAGTGTATGGAAGCTACAGGCGCCGGCAAGAGTCCAAATGTTTGCATGGCTGGTACTACATGGAGCATTGCTGACTAATGACCGTCGGAAAACCAGGCATATGGCTGTGGACGGCCGTTGTACAAGATGTCACAAAGCTGACGAATCGATCATTCACGCGCTAAGGGACTGTGACAAAGTAGCGGAGGTCTGGAGCTAGATCATTACAGTGGTAGAGCAAGCCAAGCTATTTAGACATGCAACTATAAATGAGTGGATGAAAAATTGAAAATAGTCTATTAACAACTTAGTATCCAGAAAGAAACGTTTTGGACCATTTGCCACAACCTATGGAAGTTTAGAAACATGGAGCTATTTGAGGGAGAGGTGAAGCTAGCGCACAGAGCATCAGGTCCGGTGGATCGCTAAGGCTTTAAAACTTAATTGCGATGCTAGGAGAATCAGCGTTATCAGTAAAAATCCGATAAAGACAGGCCAATGGAGCAGACCAGAACCAAACTCTGTCAAGCTAAACGTCGACGCCGCAATTCACAGCAAGGGCGCAGTGGTGGCCGTTGTTGCCAGAGACTCACTGGGCCAGTGGTTAGGAGGATGGTCGCGGAAGATCAACTTGACGTCCGTCACTGCTGCAGAGCTGGCCAGAATCCATTTAGCATACGAACAGATAAGTAGAAATGCCTGGACAAGAAGTGTCGTAGAGACGGATTGCATGACGGCGAAGAACCTCCTAGAGGGGGATGCGATCAAGTACCCGAAATTTGCCTACTGGCTGACTAGATTGAACAAGGAGAAACCGAGGAACACAAAGGTGCAATATGTTCGGCGAGAATGCAATACAATTGCCGACGGATTAGCAAAATTTCAGCTGAGATGCAATTTGCATCAAGAGACATATGCCAATCCCCCTAGTTGCATCAGGAGGAGTTACTACTCAGAAGGCCCGGGTGTAAGCAATGTAACTGAAACTGGTTCTATAAACCAGGATCGCACAGAGACCAATCTGAACTGTAACATTTCGCAAGATGAATAAATAGATCAGTATTTCTCCACAAAAAAAAAAAAAGAAAGGCCAACTACAAATATGTTCATGTCAAAACAACTAGTGGCATTTAGGATAATAGAATAATCACTGACTAAAATTATGTCATTGTGAGTTGAAAGAAGATAAGATAGCCAAGTAGCAACTTTTATCTATTTAGAAGGGTATTTAGGATTTAGGATAAGAGGAGAAGTTTTTTTTTAAATTTCTGGTACACCGTAAGAGGTATTACGGAACATATTCTATATTATTTATTCTTGTCTCACACTCTCTATCTCCTCATTCGCCCTCTATAGGTATTTTGGATGTATACTAATATAAAAAAGAATTGACATAATCAAATAAAACAACATCACGAGCTAATTATTGTGAACCAATTTCTAAACATTGAACTCCCCTTAACTCTTTCTCTTCCCATACTTTCTCTATATTTATTCTTTTTAATCTCACTTCTCTCTCCTCATCATCCACATATCCACACAATCTTATATATTTTATTATTCTCATTTCTCCCTTTTCTCTCTTCAATCTTCCTCTTCATGCGTATTACCTCCAGTGTACTTATAATCCACTCTGACTCCCTCTTTCCCTCTCGTGAACTCTTTCAACCGTGATCTCCTTCTCCCCTCAAACAAGTAAAACCTACTGGATATATGTATATTACAACCATCTATCTACATGGTTCAAGCCGAATATAGTCCGAATTTAGTGCAACTAGTGCACAGAGGAATAGCAGTTTGTGTCTTGTGCCAATGGGAAGAACCTTTAGTCCCACATTGCTTTCTCCTAGAACTTTAGTGGTTCTTATTGGTTTGATCACATGTGACACTTGTAACAAACACGCCTCCCGGTAACCTCCATTTAAGGGAGACCGAAAGGTCAGAGCCGTTATCCAATAACCCGGATCAAAATTTCGACAAATAATCGATAACAATTATTAAATTCTACCAACTATACTGAAATATGGTAAAAATTAAAACTTTGCATACCTTCTGAAAACTTAGATTTCTAAACTTCTATCCATGAAGATACTAATCTATCTAATCCTCCTTAGTATGTTAATTCTCATTTAATTCCACATATGCCACTTTACTGTTTGTTCTTTTCATTTGTACCTAAAATGCTGACAAACAAAACGTCGGTCAGCAAGAAGCTGGTATGTGGGGGAAACAATAATCGTGCAACTATAATAATAATGTAATCATACAATTAATCATTTAACAACTAAGATTACATTTTAAGCCATACTACTCAATCCTTACCTATCCCCTAAATCTATACTATCCCTGCAGTGGACTTGTATGCTACCTCTCTTTTAGGTAGATTCTTACCCCCATGGTCCTACCTTATAGGTAGCCAATACATAGGGTAATAGAGTCTCATGACACTACCCGAAGGTAGCCCAATATATAACTCATTGTGACTTGATGGACCTACCCCATTGGTAGCCATGTACTAAGTCATCCAATGACTTGATGGACCTACCCCATAGGTAGCCATGTACTAGGTCAACTATTAAGCCACAAAGGGGACCAGGATCTGAGCTAGTAGGCACATATCTTAGGTGATAGTCATATCCACATTATAATTTGCAAGAATTTAATGCAACCAACAGTTTAACTCATGTCATCGATAAAACCTCGAAAATCCTCGAGAAACTAATTCAGGATACTCATAGGCATAACCACATACCTGTCAGGCAGACTCAGATGCAGGAATAGTCCAAACAAGCAAGTAATCCAGAATCAAGCAAGCAAGCACAATTCAGTCCTGAAACGTACGTCCAATTTGTTTTTATCAAAAACTACTCAAACCATCTTGCTACTTATGGTTTCTATTCTTTTTTAGGGTTTCTTCCTCTTTTTAGGGTTTACTTTGCATTTAGGGTTTCACTTCCTTTTTACTACTTTTACTTTATTTTTATCAAAATATCCATCAAACCCTAATTATCTCAGTTTGTTTCCCATTAAGATCTTAAGATCAGATTTGGATCACAAAAACCCTAATTTTCGGATTATTATATCATTTCTTCCCTTTTTCCCTCACTTAGAGTTTCTAAGGGTTTTAATCAACATATTAGGTTTAAAATCCTAATCCTTGCAATTCCATCATCAAAACAGGTTACACTCTATCTTAATCATTAAACCAGTTAATAATGCTTGAATTTACACACTTGTAAGATTAAATATATTCTCAATCAACAATTAGGTTTTCTAACCATAATTTAATACTTTTCCCCATCCAATTTATATACTTTTACAAAACGATACTGATTAAGGTTCCCAAACCATTTTTAATGTATCCCTCATATTTTTCTGATCAATTTTTATGTATACATATTTCTCATCTGAGTTTTCTAGCTCAAGATATGACTTTTATAAAGAAAACCTTTTTATTTGATTTATTAGCAAATTCTGGAAAAACACAGATCGTTAGATCGATGGTCCATTGGTCCACTCAGGATCTAACGACCAGGGTCACACGCACCTAACTTTTGTTTTAAGTAACGAAAGACAGTTTCGCCCTTACCTTCATTCACTAGCGCCAGGGACAGGGAGGTCTTTTCCTCCTTTCTTCTTCAACCTCGCAAAGAAATCCGCACTCAGCTGCGATCCAGGCTCCTAGCTTGGTCAGTCGGATGGTTGACTTTGAGATCCTAGCAACCTGCTCACCCGACGATGGTCCAGGAAGCTCCGCCTTTCTTCGACGAACCTGACGAGGCCTCACATTGGCGGCGGGTTCCATCCATCATTGCCAATCAGCCGCCGACTTTTCCGACGAGGTCGACGGGTTGTAGAGGGGAAGGTTGAGGTCGCTTGACGAATTGGATTCACCAACAAATTCCGTGTCACCCTCTGGAGATGCTAGGGTAGATAGATCATGAACCAGTGCCCTCACGAACACTCCCTATACATAGGGTTGTCGGAGGAGTCTGTTGGTTAGGGGACTTTCCCAAACGGTACCCAAAGAACCCAAAAAAAAGGTTTGAATTCTTCATTTCAGTCTCCTGAAGATGATGGACTCATCAGTTCATCGATTTAAAGCACTGAGTGCAAGAAACTCAGATTCCTCTTCCTTTCCCTTTCCTTCTGTGAATTGGGGTAGGCGATGAACATCTGCCCTTGGATTTTGATCCAATGGCTGACGTGCCACATGAAGAACAAAGGAAATCGGTCTAACTAAATTAAATTGTGACATTTATAGATTTCCTCCACACATTAGGAAAACTTACAAAAATAATATCTCTCAAACTGCTTACACGTTTAATCCCAAATTTTGAGGGAAACTTAGTAACGATTAAATCTACCTCTCTGCCAAATTTGAGCTCATTATCTAAAAGAAAACGTGCCTGTCCTTTTGGTGCAAAATATCACTTAATTATATATATTTCTCACCTATTTTCTCTTTCCCTTGCTATTAAATTGTTATTATGAGTTCCTTGAACCTCAAGGAACCTTAATGGCTCAAAATCCTATCTTGGGAATATTCCTTAGACTTTTACTTATCCTTTATCTATTTTCTCTTTCTTCTTATTCATTTCCTTAATAAAATATATCTTTTCAAGGATTTCTCTTTATCTTTCTTTTTATTTTCCTCATTAGAATCCCTTTTATCATTAGGAATCCTTTGGATACGAAAATCCATCAAGGAAAACTCAATTATACCTCTTTTCACTTATTTTCCACATTTTATCATTGTTTTCAATTACTTTCTTAATAAAGGAATATCTAATGGATCTTTTCTTTTCTTATTGCTTTATCTTTGCAATTTTGGACTCCTTGGGACCCCAGGAACTCAATAGGCAGGAAATCCACCATTAGATTATATTCTTTTGCCTTCATCATCTCATATTCTTCCATATGAGTTCATCATCTCATATTCTTCCATCTGAGTTCTTTCTTACCTTGGTATATCGTACCCTCATAGGTGACTCAGGACTTTTTAGCATCTCAAAAAGCTGAATAGGTTCAGGGCTCAGCATATGGCTTGGGTACCTCACATAGTGCTCTAGATCGGACTCATGTAACACCTTTTACATCATGTTATCCTGAGGGGAAAGGCTAAACACAACCATTTCCACCAATCCATCTTAAATGGACCCATATATCGGGGACTCAACTTTCTCAGTTGTAGCTTAGAGGGGTCAGATTTTTACATCACATATTCTCCCACAGCGAACTGCATGTCAGTCTTCTTTGCATTAGCTCATGACTCATGTCATCAATGGGCTCTCTCTCAGCCATTGCATGATCAAAGCGACTTCATCTGCACACATTGTGGTTCTTTCCTGACCTTCGCAAGGCCTCCTTCACCAACATCATCTTAATGAAGTGGTGACCGACACAACCTCCTTCTAGAACTTCTTTCATCCCGATAAAGGTTATGGTGGTTAACATCGCATCTTAAGAACTTTCTCTTTATATCACCATGAGCAAGCACACTTTCTCACCTCAGATCCTCTAGTTTGGATCATACTACCCATTAGTTAGGGGTGATAAGCGATACTAACATTGAGTTCTGCATGTTTCTACTTCCACCTCGTGGTAGTGAACCTTTAGGTCATACTCAAGAACTTTTGAACTCGCATCATGGTGTAGTTGAACCGTCTCTCTCACGTGAAGTTCAACCCGATCTATCTCTTGACAATACTCTTTCTTTCTCATGTCATCTAGGTAAGGTGATCTACCATAACCCATATTGCATCATGACTTTCCTTGGTCAAGGGGAGACTTTCCACATCATCTGTAGTGATGAACTCCCATTCCCTCTCAGGGACTCTTTTATCCTCTATATCGATACACTGGGTTACTGGTGTTCGTCCTTTACCTCCTTCTTGCATGGCCATATGCCAAATGCAACTTCCTATCAAGCATCCAAAGTGCTACTACCACTCATTATCTCAGTAGTACCATGGTGTATGGTGATCTTAAAATCATGATCTCCTATAGGATTCCTCAAGATCGATTCCTTAGAATCCCTAAACCACTCTCGTTAGACTTTTTTTACCTTCCTATCCAAAAAAGTGCATCTGAGGTTCTACCACCATCCTTTCATTACATAAAGGCCTAGGCTGGCTAACCAAACAACTATTAACTTGTTCAATAGATCTTATCTCCTGTTTCAAACTTAGGGTTAGCCCAACTACTTCTTTTAGCCTCTAGCTAAACTAGGCAGCTATACCTCCACCAGAGCATCCATTACCACTTCACATCCTTAGGTATTAGGTAGTGTTGAAGACATGCACTTCCAATGATTCCACTTATCATCTCATCTCAAACTCTAAGTCTATCTTCATCAGAATACTCTGAGCTCATCCTCTTGGTTATCAAACTCAACCTTGTATCACTTGCAACTTCCACATAGCTCTTGATAAAACATTACCTTAATACTCTTATCGTTTGTACATGTCCATGTATCATTCACTCCACCAGGGCACGTTATCATCTTTGTCCTCATTCCTTATAGCAACGTTCCAACTCACATCATCTTTACCCTTGGTGTATGGCATGTGTACTATCCTATCTCTCACTCCCATAACAAGAGGAAATAAGCATTTGGTGGCCGTCCAAACACAAAGTTCTTCCTGTTCCAAGAGTAGAGATGGTACATCCCACATTGCCAGTACACCTTTGAATCTAAGTTGAAACATGCAACTTAGGTCTCCCCATCACCATCATGTTGATATTAAAGTTTCTTCCATGGAAAATTGGTCTCGAACCTACTTGGTCCAAACACAATCCTTGGTCGTCTCCTCTAGGTCTATAGGGTGCCGACACTTTTAGGGTCATCCCTCTTCCCTTATGCATCCAGAGAGTGCCCTACTCATCTACCCTTTGGGTCCCATGAGTTCATGAAGGTGATCAATCTCCTAACCCATGGCCCTCAGACAATGATAGTTGTTACCTCCTAACCCTATGGTCATGTGCAACTAGGGAATTAAGCAACTCCTACTTCCATCGGTCTTATCTCTACCTAAACCTACGATAGACTTAGGATTCTCTTATAGTACATGTTCAACTTAGAACCTTACCCAAGCCTTCATCATCTCTCTCTACATTGATGGCTGACTTTCATCCTTTCATAGGGATCATGGAAACCTGCCTACCTTGGTCAAGCCCCATACCGGTTACCTCCATGGTAACACGTCCACATGCACATAGAGATGGTTATCTATGGGTCTGCAGGTTCATTCTCATGCCATGTACTCTTCACTTAGCTTCACAAGATCCTCTGAAACCTCTTTAGGTTACCTCAAAACCAACAAAACTAGTTTACACCCTACAAAAGGGTCCCTCTCCCAGGATGGGAGGAAACTACACCTTGATAACAACGGTCACAAACGTCCTTATGTTTAGGGTATGCATCCACATGAGCATGCTTAGCCCTATCAAGATACTAAGGCATAAGAAGACACTTACCAAACCATGCTAGGTCACACTTGTTATCATCCTCAACATTATACCAACTTAGTTGTGAGGGGTTCATCAAACATGCCCTTAACTTAAGGGGTTTCCTTTACCTCTACACAAGAGGAGTACCATGCTTGAAACTATAGAGACTCAAATCGCATCATGAGCATTGTGTACACTGCTTCCCCTCTTAGGCCTAGGAACCCTAGGTTCACCTTTGGGTGTCCAACTGCATGTTCAAACTCTTAACCACGAATCAAGCATGTATAAGGCATGACATGCACTCCCTGTCATCGTTATACTAGAGCAACACATCAAGGTCGAGTCCTCCTTAAGGACAACCAACAAGGTACAAGCCCTCACAACCTGTTACCAAACCTCTCCAGGTCGAAGGAACTCTTCTTCCTATCTCAGAAGGTAAACACCTATACCACAGGCACATAGGTACCAGAAGCATCATCCTCTCTCTAGGGTTGGGTTCCTCTAAAGGAAACCAAGATATCATCATCCTCTAGGAATCATGCATGAGGCAACCACTATCATCCACTTAGGTCGCATCATTCTCGACTCCCCATTGTTCCTCACATCTCAGGGTTTTAGGTTTCCAACCTTCTTGCTTGGTTCATTCTTTCTCTCTCTAAAGCTAACTCCACATCTAGCCATACTACTAGAGGTCATCTCTCCATGAGGGATCAAGCTCACAGGCATACCTCTACGTGGGTGAAGCCTACGCTCAAACTTATGTTTGCTCATGATTATCCATATCCCCTTATGCTTATCTCATAAGCCATCCATCCTGTCCTTTTGGTCTCAGTTTTAACTTGTTGCTTGAACTACTGATGTACTTTGGGTGCAATCTATATCCTACTTGCAATAGCCCATAAGGTTTCTATAGGTTCTTCTCTAACCTCATCCATGAAGGAGCTATCCTTCGCTCAAACATGCACGACCCTTCCCAGGGTTGGGTTGCCAAAGGTACTTGGTCATCAACTTCTCATGGCTCATATGGCATCCAAGGCATGTCTATCCAAACACCTGGTATACCACAACATCTAACTCTTCATGTCATCTCTCTCTCTCTCTAACCCTCACTTAGGGTTAGGGTTAACATCATCCTGAAAGGATGTGCTAGGTCTCTACTTTTAATGGAGGTCTCTACCTCCAAGACTAACTCTCTCTACTCATCCTTCTGACAAGGAGGTATATCCTCAGGTCTCTCCTGAGGGCATTGACAACTCGTGTCATACGACCTAAGCATGTATCTATTCTTTAGTTTATGCTTACTCTATTAAGCTTATGTCCATGACTTCTTATTTACGGTCTTTTCATTAATTTGGCGAAGGATTCCTTACACCTTATTAACCTTACCCATACCTTAAGAGGGTGAGGAGAAGAGAGAAAACCCTAATCCTTAAGGTCCTTAACAGAATTTGAGTTGGGAAGGGATGGACAAGATGAGAGAGTCCTAAAGGTATCTTATTTTGAGTCGTATCCTAAGACATCGGCGAGACAGTCACATAATCCGGGAGTCCTCGTATTCCGACTAGCGGTGTGGAGGAAAATATTGCCAGCCCCCGGACGTGATCCTTTTCTAGACACCTCAATCTTTCGGAAAATCCTCTAATAACTCCCTCAGTTCTATGTAATTTGTAAAATTTACTAATTATTAAAGATTAAATGAGGAACCTATGCTCTGATACCAATTGTAACGACCCCGCCTCCCGGTAACCCCCATTAAAGGGAGACCGAAAGGTCAGAGCTGTTATCCATTAACCCAGATCAAAAGTTCGACAAATAATCAATAACAATTATTAAATTCCATCAACTATACTGAAATATGGTAAAAATAAAAACTTTGCCTACCTTCTGAAAACTTGGATTTCTAAACTTCTATCCATGAAGATACTAATATATATAATACTCCTTATCACGTTAATTCTCATTTAATTCCACATATGCCACTTTATTGTTTGTTCTGTTCATTTGTACCTAAAACGCCGACAAACAAAACGTAAGTCAGCAAGAAGTTGGTATGTGAGGGAAACAATAATCGTGCAACTATAATAACAATGTAATCATGCAATTAATCATTTAACAACCAAGATTACATTTTAAGCCATACTACTCAATCCTTACCTATCCCCTAACTCTGTACTATCCCTGCAGTGCACTTGTATGCTACCTGTCTTTTAGGTAGATTCTTACCCCCATGGTCCTACCTTATAGGTAGCCAATACATAGGGTAATAGAGTCGCATGGCACTACCCAAAGGTAGCCCAATATCTAACTCACTGTGACTTGATGGACCTACCCCATTGGTAGCCATGTACTAAGTCATCCAATGACCTGATGGACCTACCCCATAGGTAGCCATGTACTAGGTCAACTATTAAGCCACAGAGGGGACCAGGATCTGAGCTAGTAGGCACATATCTTAGGTGATAGTCATATCCATATTATAATTTGCAAGAATTTAATGCAACCAACAGTTTAACTCATGTCATTGATAAAACCGTGAAAATCCTTGGGAAACTAATTCATGATACTCATAGGAGTAACCACATACCTGTCAGGCAGACTCAGATGCAGGAATAGTGCAAACACGCAAGTAATCCAGAATCAAGCAAGCAAGCACAATTCAGTCCTGAAATGTACATCCAATTCGTTTTTATCAAAAACTACTCAAACCATCTTGCTACTTAAGGTTTCTATTCTTTTTTAGGGTTTCTTAATCTTTTTAGGGTTTACTTTGTATTTAGGGTTTCACTTCCTTTTTACCACTTTTACTTTATTTTATCAAAATATCCATCAAACCCTAATTATCTCAGTTTGTTTCCCATTAAGATCTTAAGATCAGATTTGGATCACAAAAACCCTAATTTTCAGATTATTATATCCTTTCTTCCCTTTTTCCCTCACTTAGAGTTTCTAAGGGTTTTAATCAACATATTAGGTTTAAAATCCTAATCCTTGCAATTCCATCATCAAAACAGGTTACACTCTATCTTAATCATTAAACCAGTTAATAATGCTCGAATTTACACACTTGTAAGATTAAATATATTCTCGATCAACAATTAGGTTTTCAAACCATAATTTAATACTTTACCCCATCCAATTTATATACTTTTACAAAAAAATACTGATTTAGCTTCTCTAACCATTTTTAATGTTTCCCTCATATTTTTCTGATCAATTTTTATGTATACATATTTCTCATCAGAGTTTTCTAGCTCAAGATATGATTTTTATAAAGAAAACCTTTTTATTTGATTTATTAGCAAATTCTGGAAAAACACAGATCGTTAGATCGATGGTCCGTTGGTCCACTCAGGATCCAACGACCAGGGTCACACGCACCGAACTTTTGTTTTAAGTAACGAAAGATAGTTTCACCCTTACCTTCATTCACTAGCGCGAGGGACATGGAAGTCTTTTCCTCCTTTCTTCTTCAACCTCGCAAAGAAATCCGCGCTCAGCTGCGATCCATGCTCCTAGCTTGGTCATCCGGATGGTTGACTTTGAGATCCTAGAATCCTGTTCACCCGACGATGGTCCAGGAAGCTCCGCCTTCCTTCGACGAACCTGATGAGGCCTCACATTGGCGGCGGGTTCCATCCATCACTGCCAATCAGCCACCGGCTTTTCCGACGAGGTCGACGGGTTGCAGAGGGGAAGGCTGGGGTCGCTTGACGAATTGGATTCACCAACAAATTACGTGTCACCCTCTGGAGATGCTAGGGTAGATAGATCATGAACTAGTGCCCTCACGAACACTCCCTATATATAGGGTTGTCGGAGGAGTCTGTTGGTTTGGGGACTCTCCCAAATGGTACCGAAAGAACCCAAAAAAAAAGGTCTGGATTCTTCAGTTCAGTCTCCCAAAGATGATGGACTCATCAGTTCATCGATTTAAAGCACTGAGTGCAAGAAACTCATATTCCTCTTCCTTTCCCTTTCCTTCTGTGAATTGGGGTAGGCGATGAACATCTGCCCTTGGATTTTGATCCAATGGCTGATGTGCCACATGAAGAACAAAGGAAATCGGTCTAACTAAATTAAATTGTGACATTTATTGATTTCCTCCACACATTAGGAAAACTTCCAAAAATCGTATCTCTCAAACTACTTACAAGTTTAATCCCAGATTTTGAGGGAAGCTTAGTAACGATTTAATATACCTCTCTGCAAAATTTGAGCTCATTATCTAAAAGAAAACGTGCCTGTCCTTTTGGTGCAAAATATCACTTAATTATATATATTTCTCACCTTTTTTCTCTTTCCCTTGCTATTAAATTGTTATTATGAGTTCCTTGAACCTCAAAGAACCTTAATGGCTCAAAGTCCTATTTTGGGAATATTCCTTAAACTTTTACTTGTACTTTATCTATTTTCTCTTTCTTCTTATTCATTTCCTTAGTAAAATATATCTTTTCAAGGATTTCTCTTTATCTTTCTTTTTATTTTCCTCATTAGCATCCCTTTTATCATTAGGAATCCTTTGGATACGATTTTCCATCAAGGACAACTCAATTATGCCTCTTTTCACTTATTTTCCACATTTTATCATTGTTTTCAATTACTTTCTTAATAAAGGAATATCTAATGGATTTTTTCTTTTCTTATTGCTTAATATTTGCAATTTTGCACTCCTGGGGACCCAAGGAACCCAAGAGGCAGGAAATCCACCTTCAAATTATATTCTTTTGCCTTCTAGAGGTTTCTACATATTTCTTTTCTCTTTTTCTCAATTATTTATTTACTAATTCAATTTCCTTATTATTTGGCCCAATAGCCAATAAAGCACACAAACACCCAAAAAGGCTATTGTAAACGAAATCCATTTATTCAAAATAGATTATATAATTATTACATTTCTCACCAAAAGAACCCAAAAATTGGGGTTGTAACATCCTTCCCCTCTTATAAGAATTTTGTCCTCAAAATTCCATCAAGCAAGCAAACAAACAGGATAAACCTTTTTTTGTCCATCAGGGCTCCCATGTGGCTTCACCCTTTCCATGGTGCTTCCTAAGAGCCTTCATCATCTCATATTCTTCCATATGAGTTCTTTCTTACCTTGGTATATCGTACCCTCATAGGTGACTCAGGACTTTTCGGCCTCTCAAAAAGCTGAATAGATTCAGGGCTCAGCACATGGCTTGGGTACCTCACATAGTGCTCTAGATCGGACTCATGTAACACCTTTTACATCATGTTATCCTGAGGGGAAAGGCTAAACACAACCATTTCCACCAATCCATCTTAAATGGACCCATATATCGGGGACTCATCTTTCTCAGTTGTAGCTTAGAGGGGTCAGATTTTCACATCACATATTCTCCCACAGCGAACTGCATGTCAGTATGCTTTGCATCAGCTCGTGACTCATGTCATCAATGGGCTCTCGCTCTGCCATTGCATGATCAAAGCGACTTCATCTGCACACATTGTGGTTCTTTCCTGACCTTCGCAAGGCCTCCTTCACCAACATCATCTTAATGAAGTGGTGACCGACACAACCTCCTTCTAGAACTTCTTTCATCCCGATAAAGGTTATGGTGGTTAACATCACATCTTAAAAACTGTCTCTTTATATCACCATGAGCAAGCACACTTTCTCACCTCAAACCCTCTAGTTTGGATCATACTACCCATTAGTTAGGGGTGATAAGTGATACTAACATTGAGTTCTACATGTTTCTACTTCCACCTCGTGGTAGTGAACCTTTAGGTCATACTCAAGAACTTTTGAACTCGCATCATGGTGTAGTTGAACCGTCTCTCTCACGTGAAGTTCAACACAATCTATCTCTTGACAGTACTCTTTCTTTCTCACGTCATCTAGGTAAGGTGATCTACCATAACCCATATTGCATCATGACTTTCCTTGGTCAAGGGGAGACTTTCCACATCATCCGTAGTGATGAACTCCCATTCCCTCTCAGAGACTCTTTTATCCTCTATATCGATACACTGGGTTACTGGTGTTCGTCCTTTACCTCCTTCTTGCATGGCCATATGCCACATGCAACTTCCTATCAAGCATCCAAAGTGCTACTACCACTCATTATCTCAGTAGTACCATGGTGTATGGTGATCTTAAAATCATGATCTCCTATAGGATTCCTCAAGATCGATTCCTTAGAATCCCTAAACCACTCTCGTTAGACTTTTATTACCTTCCTATCCAAATAAGTGTATCTGAGGTTCTACCACCATCCTTTCATTGCATCAAGGCCTAAGCTGGCTAACCAAACAACTATTAACTTGTTTGATAGATCTTATCTCCTGTTTCAAACTTAGGGTTAGCCCAACTATTTCTTTTAGCCTCTAGCTAAACTAGGCAGCTATACCTCCACCAGAGCATCCATTACCACTTCACATCCTTAGGTATTAGGTAGTGTTGAAGACATGTACTTCCATGTATTCCACTTATCATCTCATCTCAAACTCTAAGTCTATCTTCATCAGAATACTCTGAGCTCATCCTCTTGGTTATCAAACTCAACCTTGTATCACTTGCAACTTCCACATAGCTCTTGATAAAACATTACCTTAATACTCTTATCGTTTGTACATGTCAATGTATCATTCACTCCACCAGGGCACATTATCATCTTTGTCCTCATTCCTTATAGCAACGTTCCAACTCACATCATCTTTACCCTTGGTGTATGGCATGTGTACCTACCTATCTCTCACTCCCATAACAAGAGGAAATAAGCATTTGGTGGCCGTCCAAACACAAAGTTCTTTCTGTTCCAAGAGTAGAGTTGGTACATCCCACATTGTCAATACACCTTTGAATCTAAGTTGAAATGTGCAACTTATGTCTCCACATCACCATCATCTTGATATTAAAGTTTCTTCCATGGAAAATTGGTTTCGAACCTACTTGGTCCAAACACAATCCTTGGTCGTCTCCTCTAGGTCTATAGGGTACCGACACTTTTGGGGTCATCCCTCTTCCCTTATGCATCCAGAGAGTGCCCTACTCATCTGTCCTTTGGGTCCCATTTAGTTCATGAAGGTGATCAATCTCCTAACCCATGGCCCTCAGACAATGATAGTTGTTACCTCCCAACCCTATGGTCATGAGCAACTAGGGAATTAAGCAACTCCTACTTCCATCGGTCTTATCCCTACCTGAACCTAGGATAGACTTAGGATTCTCTTATAGTACATGTTCAACTTAGAACCTTACCCAATCCTTCATCATCTCTCTCTACATTCATGGCTGACTTTCATCCTTTCATAGGGATCATGGAAACCTGCCTACCTTGGTCAAGCCCCATACCGGTTACCTCCATGGTAACACGTCCACATGCACGTAGAGATGGTTTTCTATGGGTCTGCAGGTTCATTCTAATGCCATTTACTCTTCACTTAGCTTTACAAGATCCTCTGAAACCTCTTTAGGTTACCTCAAAACCAACAAAACTAGTTTACACCTTACAAAAGGGTCCCTCTCCAAGGATGGGAGGAAACTACACCTTGAAAACAGCGGTCACAAACGTCCTTATGTTTAGGGTATACATCCACATGAGCATGCTTAGCCCTAGCAAGATACTAAGGCACAGGAAGACACTTACCAAACCATGCTAGGTCACACTTGTTCTCATCCTCAACATTAGACCAACTTAGTTGTGAGGGGTTCATCAAACATACCCTTAACTTAAGGGGTTTCCTTTACCTCTACACATGAGGAGTACCATGCTCGAAACTATAGAGACTCAAATCTCATCATGAGCATTGTGTACATTGCTTCCCCTCTTAGGCCTAGGAACCCTAGGTTCACCTTTGGGTGTCCAACTGCATGTTCAAACTCTTAACCACGAATCAAGCATGTATAAGGCATGACATGCACTCCCTGTCATCCTTCTACTAGAGCAACACATCAAGGTCGAGTCCTCCTTAAGGACAACCAACAAGGTACAAGGCCTCACAACCTATTATCAAACCTCTCCAGGTCTAAGGAACTCTTCTTCCTATCTCAGAAGGTAAACACCTATACCACAGGAACATAGGTACCAGAAGCATCATCCTCTCTCTAGGGTTTGGTTCCTCTAAAGGCAACCAAGATATCATCATCATCCAGGGATCATGCATGAGGCAACCACTATCATCCACTTAGGTCGCATCATTCTCGACTCCCCATTGTTCCTCACATCTCGCGGTTTTAGGTTTCCAACCTTCTTGCTTGGTTCCTTCTTTCTCTCTCTATAGCTAACTCCACATCTAGCCATACTACTAGAGGTCATCTCTCCATGAGGGGTCAAGCTCACAGGCATACCTCTACGTGGGTGAAGCCTACGCTCAAACTTATGTTTGCTCATGATTATCCATAACCCCCTTATGCTTATCTCATAAGCCATCCATCCTGTCCTTTTGGTCTCAGTTTTAAATTGTTGCTCAAACTACTGATGTACTCTGGGTGCAAGCTATATCCTACTTGCAACAACCCATAAGGTTTCTATAGGTTCTTCTCTAACCTCATCCATGAAGGATCTATCCTTTGCTCAAACATGGACGACCCTTCCCAGGGTTGGGTTGCCAAAGGTACTCGGTCATCAACTTCTCATGGCTCATATGGCATCCAAGGCATGTCTATCCAAACACCTGGTATACCACAACATCTAACTCTTCATGTCATCTCTCTCTCTAACCCTCACTTAGGGTTAGGGTTAACATCATCCTAAAAGGATGTGCTAGGTCTCTACTTTTAATGGAGGTCTCTACCTCCAAGACTAACTCTCTCTACTCATCCTCCTGACAAGGAGGTATATCCTTAGGTCTCTCCTGAGAGCAATGACAACTCATGTCATACGACCTGGGCATGTATCTATTCTTTAGTTTATGCTTACTCTATTAAGCTTATGTCCATGACATCTTATTTACGGTCTTTTCATTAATTTGGCGAAGGATTCCTTAGACCTTATTAACCTTACCCATACCTCAAGAGGGTGAGGAGAAGAGAGAAAACCCTAATCCTTAAGGTCCTTAACAAAATTTGAGTTGGGAAGGGATGAAAAAGATGAGAGAGTCCTAAAGGTATCTTATTTCGAGTCGTATCCTAAGACATCGGCCAGACAGTCACATAATTCAGGAGTCCTCGTATTCCGACTAGCGGTGTGGAGGAAAATATTGCCAGCCCCCGGACATGATCCTTTTCTAGACACCTCAATCTTTTGGACAATCCTCTAATAACTCCCTCGGTTCTATGGAATTTGTAAAATTTACTAATTATTAAAGATTAAATGAGGAACCTATGCTCTGATATCAATTGTAACGACCCCGCCTCCCGGTAACCCCCATTTAAGGGAGACCGAAAGGTCAGAGTTGTTATCCATTAACCCAGATCAAATGTTCGACAAATAATCAAAAACAATTATTAAATGCCATCAACTATACTGAAATATGGTAAAAATAAAAACTTTGCATACCTTCTGAAAACATGGATTTCTAAACTTCTATCCATGAAGATACTAATCTATATAATACTCCTTAGCACGTTAATTCTCATTTAATTCCACATATGCCACTTTATTGTTTGTTCTGTTCATTTGTACCTAAAACGCCGACAAACAAAACGTAAGTCAGCAAGAAGCTGGTTTGCTTGCCTTCTTCACCGGTGCTCGCCGGAGGGAAACAATAATCGTGCAACTATAATAACAATGTAATCATGCAATTAATCATTTAACAACCAAGATTACATTTTAAGCCATACTACTCAATCCTTACCTATCGCCTAACTCTGTACTATCCCTGCAGTGGACTTGTATGCTACCTCTCTTTTAGGTAGATTCTTACCCCCATGGTCCTACCTTATAGGTAGCCAATACATAGGGTAATAGACTTGCATGGCACAACCCGAAGGTAGCCCAATATCTAACTCAATGTGACTTGATGGACCTACCCCATTGGTAGCCATGTACTAAGTCATCCAATGACCTGATGGACCTACCCCATAGGTAGCCATGTACTAGGTCAACTATTAAGCCACAGAGGGGACCATGATCTGAGCTAGTAGGCACATATCTTAGGTGATAGTCATATCCACATTATAATTTGCAAGAATTTAATGCAACCAACAGTTTAACTCATGTCATCGATAAAACCTCGAAAATCCTTGGGAAACTAATTTAGGAGACTCATAGGCGTAACCACATACCTGTCAGGCAGACTCAGATGCAGGAATAGTCCAAACAAGAAAGTAATCCAGAATAAAGCAAGCAAGCACAATTCAGTCCTGAACTGTACATCCAATTCGTTTTTATCAAAAACTACTCAAACCATCTTGCTACTTAAGGTTTCTATTCTTTTTTAGGGTTTCTTACTCTTTTTAGGGTTTACTTTGCATTTAGGGTTTCACTTCCTTTTTACCACTTTTACTTTATTTTTATCAAAATATCCATCAAACCCTAATTATCTCAGTTTGTTTCCCATTAAGATCTTAAGATCAGATTTGGATCACAAAAACCCTAATTTTCGGATTATTATATCATTTCTTCCCTTTTTCTCTCACTTAGAGTTTCTAAGGGTTTTAATCAACATATTAGGTTTAAAATCCTAATCCTTGCAATTCCATCATCAAAACAGGTTACACTCTATCTTAATCATTAAACCAGTTAATAATGCTCGAATTTACACACTTGTAAGATTAAATATATTCTCGATCAACAATTAGGTTTTCTAACCATAATTTAATACTTTTCCCCATCCAATTTATATACTTTTACAAAACAATACTGATTTAGGTTCCCAAACCATTTTTAATGTATCCCTCATATTTTTTGATCAATTTTTATGTATACATATTTCTCATGCGAGTTTTCTAGCTCAAGATATGATTTTTATAAAGAAAACCTTTTTATTTGATTTATTAGCAAATTCTGGAAAAACACGGATCGTTAGATCGATGGTCCGTTGGTCCACTCAGGATCCAACGACCAGGGTCACACACACCTAAATTTTGTTTTAAGTAACGAAAGACAGTTTTGCCCTTAGCTTCATTCACTAGCGCCAGGGACAGGGAGGTCTTTTCCTCCTTTCTTCTTCAACCTCGCAAAGAAATCCGCGCTCAGCTGCGATCCAGGCTCCTAGCTTGGTCAGCCGGATGGTGGACTTTGAGATCCTAGCAGCCTGCTCACCCGGCGATGGTCCAGGAAGCTCCGCCTTCCTTCAAAGAACCTGACGAGGCCTCACATTGGCGGTGTGTTCCATCCATCACTGCCAATTAGCCGCCGGCTTTTCCGATGAGGTCGACGGGTTGTAGAGGGGAAGGTTGGGGTCGCTTGACGAATTGGATTCACCAACAAATTCCGTGTCACCCTCTGGAGATGCCAGGGTAGATAGATCATGAACCAGTACCCTCACGAACACTCCCTATATATAGGGTTGTAGGAGGAGTCTGTTGGTTTGGGGACTCTCCCAAACGATACCCAAAGAACCCCAAAAAAAAGGTTTGGATTCTTCAGTTCAGTCTCCCGAAGATGATGGACTCATCAGTTCATCGATTTAAAGCACTGAGTGCAAGAAACTCAGATTCCTCTTCCTTTCCCTTTCCTTCTGTGAATTGGGGTAGGCTATGAACATCTACCCTTGGATTTTGATCCAATGGCTGACGGGCCACATGAAGAACAAAGGAAATCAGTCTAACTAAATTAAATTGTGACATTTATTGATTTCCTCCACACATTAGGAAAACTTCCAAAAATCGTATCTCTCAAACTGCTTACACGTTTAATCCCAAATATTGAGGGAAGCTTAGTAACGATTTAATCTACCTCTCTACCAAATTTGAGCTCATTATCTGAAATAAAACGTGCCTGTCCGTTTGGTGTAAAATATCACTTAATTATATATATTTCTCACCTATTTTCTCTTTCCCTTGCTATTAAATTGTTATTATGAGTTCCTTGAACCTCAAGGAACCTTAATGGCTCAAAATCCTATCTTGGGAATATTCCTTAGACTTTTACTTATCCTTTATCTATTTTTTCTTTCTTCTTATTCATTTCCTTAGTAAAATATATCTTTTCAAGGATTTCTCTTTATCTTTCTTTTTATTTTCCTCATTAGAATCCCTTTTATCATTAGGAATCCTTTGGATACGAAAATCCATCAAGGACAACTCAATTATACCTCTTTTCACTTATTTTCCACATTTTATCATTGTTTTCAATTACTTTCTTAATAAAGGAATATCTAATGGATCTTTTCTTTTCTTATTGCTTTATCTTTGCAATTTTGGACTCCTTGGGACCCAAGGAACCCAAGAGGCAGGAAATCCACCTTTATATTATATTCTTTTTCCTTCTAGAGGTTTCTACATATTTCTTTTCTCTTTTTCTCAATTATTTATTGACTAATTGATTTTCCTTATTATTGGGCCCAATAGCCAATAAAGCCCACAAACACCCAACAAGGCTATTGTAAATGAAATCCATTTATTCAAAATAGATTATATAATTATTACATTTCTCACCAAAAGAACCCAAAAATTGGGGTTGTAACATCCTTCCCCTCTTATAAGAATTTTGTCCTCAAAATTCCATCAAGCAAGCAAACAAACAGGATAAGCCTTTCTTTTGTCCATCAGGGCTCCCATGTGGCTTCACCCTTTCCATGGTGCTTCCCAAGAGCTTTCATCATCTCATATTATTCCATCTGAGTTCTTTCTTACCTTGGTATATCGTACCCTCATAGGTGACTCAGGACTTTTCAGCCTCTCAAAAAGCTGAATAGGTTCAGGGCTCAGCACATGGCTTGGGTACCTCACATAGTGCTCTAGATCAGACTCATGTAACTCCTTTTACATCGTGTTATCCTGAGGGGAAAGGCTAAACACAACCATTTCCACCAATCCATCTTAAATGGACCCATATATCGGGGACTCAGCTTTCTCAGTTGTAGCTTAGAGGGGTCAGATTTTCACATCACATATTCTCCCACAGCGAACTGCATGTCAGTCTGCTTTGCATCAGCTCGTGACTCATGTCATCAATGGGCTCTCTCTCAGCCATTGCATGGTCAAAGCGACTTCATCTGCACACATTGTGGTTCTTTCCTGACCTTCACGAGGCCTCCTTCACCAACATCATCTTAATGAAGTGGTGACCGACACAACCTCCTTCTAGAACTTCTTTCATCCTGATAAAGGTTATGGTGGTTAACATCACATCTTAAGAACTGTCTCTTTATATCACCATGAGCAAGCACACTTTCTCACCTCAGACCCTCTAGTTTGGATCATACTACCCATTAGTTAGGGGTGATAAGCGATACTAACATTGAGTTCTGCATGTTTCTACTTCCACCTCGTGGTAGTGAACCTTTAGGTCATACTCAAGAACTTTTGAACTCGCATCATGGTGTAGTTGAACCGTCTCTCTCACGTGAAGTTCAACCCGATCTATCTCTTGACAG
Source organism: Alisma plantago-aquatica (assembly GCA_963693085.1). Taxonomy (NCBI): domain Eukaryota; kingdom Viridiplantae; phylum Streptophyta; class Magnoliopsida; order Alismatales; family Alismataceae; genus Alisma; species Alisma plantago-aquatica. The sequence goes on from OY856413.1 coordinate 345,089,661, forward strand.
TACTCTTTCTTTCTCATGTCATCTAGGTAAGGTGATCTACCATAACCCATATTGAATCATGACTTTCCTTGGTCAAGGAGAGACTTTCCACATCATCCATAGTGATGAACTCCCATTCCCTCTCAGGGACTCTTTTATCCTCTATATCGATACACTGGGTTACTGGTGTTCGTCCTTTACCTCCTTCTTGCATGGCCATATGCCACATGCAACTTCCTATCAAGCATCCAAAGTGCTACTACCAGTCATTATCTCAGTAGTACCATGGTGTATGGTGATCTTAAAATCATGATCTCCTATAGGATTCCTCAAGATCGATTCCTTAGAATCCCTAAACCACTCTCGTTAGACTTTTATTAACTTCCTATACAAATAAGTGTATCTGAGGTTCTACCACCATCCTTTCATTGCATTAAGGCCTAGGCTGGCTAACCAAACAACTATTAACTTGTTCGATAGATCTTATCTCCTGTTTCAAACATAGGGTTAGCCCAACTACTTCTTTTAGCCTCTAGATAAACTAGGCAGCTATACCTCCACCAGAGCATCCATTACCACTTCACATCCTTAGGTATTAGGCAGTGTTGAAGACATGCACTTCCATGTATTCCACTTATCATCTCATCTCAAACTCTAAGTCTATCTTCATCAGAATACTCTGAGCTCATCCTCTTGGTTATCAAACTCAACCTTGTATCACTTACAACTTCCACATAGCTCTTGATAAAACATTACCTTAATACTCTTATCGTTTGTACATGTCCATGTATCATTCACTCCACCAGGGCACATTATAATATTTGTCCTCATTCCTTATAGAAATGTTCCAACTCACATCATCTTTACCCTTGGTGTATGGCATGTGTATTGTCCTATCTCTCACTCCCATAACAAGAGGAAATAAGCATTTGGCGGCCGTCCAAACACAAAGTTCTTCCTGTTCCAAGAGTAGAGATGGTACATCCCACATTTCCAGTACACCTTCGAATCTAAGTTGAAACGTGCAACTTAGGTCTCCACATCACCATCATCTTGATATTAAAGTTTCTTCCATGGAAAATTGGTCTCGAACCTACTTGGTCCAAACACAATCCTTGGTCGTCTCCTCTAGGTCTATAGGGTGCCGACACTTTTGGGGTCATCCCTCTTCCCTTATGCATCTAGAGAGTGCCCTACTCATCTGCCCTTTGGGTCCCATGAGTTCATGAAGGTGATCAATCTCCCAACTCATGGCCCTTAGACAATGATAGTTGTTACCTCCCAACCCTATGGTCATGTGCAACTAGGGAATTAAACAACTCCTACTTCCATCGGTCTTATCCCTACCTGAACCTAGGATAGACTTAGGATTCTCTTATAGTACATGTTCAACTTAGAACCTTACCGAAGCCTTCATCATCTCTCTCTACATTCATGGTTGACTTTCATCCTTTCATAGGGATCATGGAAACCTGCCTACCTTGGTCAAGCCCCATACCGGTTACCTCCATGGTAACACGTCCACATGCACGTAGAGATGGTTATCTATGGGTCTGCAGGTTCATTCTCATGCCATGTACTCTTCACTTAGCTTCACAAGATCCTCTGAAACCTCTTTAGGTTACCTCAAAACCAACAAAACTAGTTTACACCCTACAAAAGGGTCCCTCTCCCAGGATGGGAGGAAACTACACCTTGATAACAGCGGTCACAAACGTCCTTATGTTTACGGTATGCATCCACATGAGCATGCTTAGCCCTAGAAAGATACTAAGGCACAAGAAGACACTTACCAAACCATGCTAGGTCACACTTGTTCTCATCCTCAGCATTAGACCAACTTAGTTGTGAGGGGTTCATCAAACACACCCTTAACATAAGGGGTTTCATTTACCTCTACACATGAGGAGTACCATGCTCGAAACTATAGAGACTCAAATCTCATCATGAGCATTGTGTACACTGCTTCCCCTCTTAGGCCTAGGAACCCTAGGTTCACCTTTGGGTGTCCAACTGCATGTTCAAACTCTTAAGCACGAATCAAGCATGTATAAGGCATGACATGCACTCCCTGTCATCCTTCTACTAGAGCAACACATCAGGGTCGAGTCCTCCTTAAGGACAAGCAACAAGGTACAAGGCCTCACAACCTGTTACCAAACCTCTCCAGGTCTAAGGAACTCTTCTTCCTATCTTAGAAGGTAAACACCTATACCACAGGCAAATAGGTACCAGAAGCATCATCCTCTCTATAGGGTTTGGTTCCTCTAAAGACAACCAAGATATCATCATCCTCCAGGGATCATGCATGAGGCAACCACTATCATCCACTTAGGTCACATCATTCTCTACTCCCCATTGTTCCTCACATCTCAGCGTTTTAGGTTTCCAACCTTCTTGCTTGGTTCCTTCTTTCTCTCTCTAAAGCTAACTCCACATCTAGCCATACTACTAGAGGTCATCTCTGCATGAGGGATCAAGCTCATAGGCATACCTCTATGTGGGTGAAGCATACGCTCAAACTTATGTTTGCTCATGATTATCCACAGCCCCTTATGCTTATCTCATAAGCCATCCATCCTGTCCTTTTGGTCTCAGTTTTAACTTGTTGCTCGAACTACTAATGTACTCTGGGTGCAAGGTATATCCTACTTGCAACAACCCATAAGGTTTCTATAGGTTCTTCTCTAACCTCATCCATGAAGGAGCTATCCTTCGCTCAAACATGCACGACCCTTCCCAGGGTTGGGTTGCCAAAGGTACTCGGTCATCAACTTCTCATGGCTCATATGGCATCCAAGGCATGTCTATCCAAACACCTGGTATACCACAACATCTAACTCTTCATGTCATCTCTCTCTCTAACCCTCACTTAGGGTTAGGGTTAACATCATCCTGAAAGGATGTGCTAGGTCTCTACTTTTAATGGAGGTCTCTACCTCCAAGACTAACTCTCTGTACTCATCCTCCTGACAAGGAGGTATATCCTCAGGTCTCTCCTGAGGGCAATGACAACTCGTATCATACAACCTGAGCATGTATCTATTCTTTAGTTTATGGTTACTCTATTAAGCTTATGTCCATGACATCTTATTTACGGTCTTTTCATTAATTTGGTGAAGGATTCCTTAGACCTTATTAACCTTACCCATACCTCAAGAGGGTGAGGAGAAGAGAGAAAACCCTAATCCTTAAGGTCCTTAACAGAATTTGAGTTGGGAATGGATGAACAAGATGAGAGAGTCCTAAAGGTATCTTATTTTGAGTCGTATCCTAAGACATCGGCCAGACAGTCACATAATCCGGGAGTCCTCGTATTCCGACTAGAGGTGTGGAGGAAAATATTGCCAGTCCCTGGACGTGATCCTTTTCCAAAGACCTCAATCTTTCAGAAAATCCTCTAATAACTCTCTCGGTTCTATGGAATTTGTAAAAATTACTAATTATTAAAGATTTAATGAGGAACCTATGCTCTGATACCAATTGTAACGACCCCTCCTCCCGGTAACCCCCATTTAAGGGAGACCGAAAGGTCAGAGCTGTTATCTAATAAACCAGATCAAAGGTTCGACAAATAATCAATAACAATTATTAAATTCCATCAACTATACTGAAATATGGTAAAAATAAAAACTTTGCATACCTTTTGAAAACTTGGATTTCTAAACTTCTATCCATGAAGATACTAATCTATATAATACTCCTTAGCATGTTAATTCTCATTTAATTCCACATATGCCACTTTATTGTTTGTTCTTTTCATTTGTACCTAAAACGCCGAAAAACAAAACGTAAGTCAGCAAGAAGCTCGTATGTGGGGGGAAACAATAATCGTGCAACTATAATAACAATGTAATCATGCAATTAATCATTTAACAACCAAGATTACATTTTAAGCCATACTACTCAATGCTTACCTATCCCCTAACTATGTACTATCCCCTCACCTCTCTTTTAGGTAGATTCTTACCCCTATGGCCCTACCTTATAGGTAGCCAATACATAGGGTAATAGAGTCGCACGACACTACCCGAAGGTACCCAATATCTAACTCAATGTGACTTGATGGACCTACCCCATTGGTAGCCATGTACTAAGTCATCCAATGACCTGATGGACCTACCCCATAGGTAGCCATGTACTAGGTCAACTATTAAGCCACAGAGGGGACCAGGATCTGAGCTAGTAGGCACATATCTTAGGTGATAGTCATATCCACATTATAATCTGCAAGAATTTAATGCAACCAACAGTTTAACTCATGTCATCGTTAAAACCTCGAATATCCTCGGGAAACTAATTCAGGATACTCATAGGTGTAACCACATACCTGTCAGGCAGACTCAGATGCAGGAATAGTCCAAACAAGCAAGGAATCCAGAATCAAACAAGCAAGCACAATTCAGTCCTGAAATGTACATCCAATTCATTTTTATCAAAAACTACTCAAACCATCTTGCTACTTATGGTTTCTATTCTTTTTTAGGGTTTCTTCCTCTTTTTAGGGTTTACTTTGCATTTAGGGTTTCACTTCCTTTTTACCACTTTTACTTTATTTTTATCAAAATATCCATCAAACCCTAATTATCTCAGTTTGTTTCCCATTAAGATCTTAAGATCAGATTTGGATCACAAAAACCCTAATTTTTGAATTATTATATCGTTTCTTCCCTTTTTCCCTCACTTAGGGTTTCTAAGGGTTTTAATCAACATATTAGGTTTAAAATCCTAATCCTTGCAATTCCATCATCAAAATAGGTTACACTCTATCTTAATCATTAAACCAGTTAATAATGCTCGAATTTACACACTTGTAAGATTAAATATATTCTCGATCAACAATTAGGTTTTCTAACCATAATTTAATACTTTTCCCCATCCAATTTATATACTTTTACAAAACGATACTGATTTAGGTTCCCAAACGATTTTTAATATATCCCTCGAATTTTTATGATCAATTTTCATGTATACATATTTCTCATCTGAGTTTTCTAGCTCAAGATATGATTTTTATAAAGAAAACCTTTTTATTTGATTTATTAGCAAATTCTGGAAAAACATGGATCGTTAGATCGATGGTCTGTTGGTCCACTCTGGATCTAACGACCAGGGTCATGCGCGCCTAACTTTTGTTTTAAGTAATGAAAGATGGTTTTGCCCTTACCTTCATTCACTAGCGCCAGGGACAGGGAGGTCTTTTCCTCCTTTCTTCTTCAACCTCGCAAAGAAATCCGCACTCAGCTACGATCCAGGCTCATAGCTTGGTCAACCAGATGGTTGACTTTGAGATCCTTGCTGCCTGCTCGCGTGGTGATGGTCCAGGAAGCTCCGCCTTCCTTCGACGAACCTGACGAGGCCTCACATTGGTGGCGGGTTCCATCCATCACTGCCAATCAGCCGCTGTCTTTTCCGGCGAGGTCGACGGGTTGTAGAGGGGAAGGCTGGGGTCGCTTGACGAATTGGATTCACAACAAATTATGTGTCATCTTCTGGAGATGCTAGGGTAGATAGATCATGAACCAGTGCCCTCACGAACACTTCCTATATATAGGGTCATCAGAGGAGTCTGTTGGTTTGGGGACTCTCCCAAACGGTACCCAAAGAACCCAAAAAAGAGGTCTGGATTCTTCAGTTTAGTCTCCCGAAGATGATGGACTCATCAGTTCATCGATTTAAAGCACTGAGTGCAAGAAACTCAGATTCCTCTTCCTTTCCCTTTCCTTCTGTGAATTGGGGTAGGCGATGAATAGATGCCCTTAGATTTTGATGCAATGGCTGACGTGCCACGCGAAGAACAAAGGAAATCGGTTTAATTAAATTAAATTGTGACATTTATTGATTTCCTCCACACATTAGGAAATCTTCCAAAAATTGTATCTCTCAAACCGCTTACACGTTTGATCCCAAATTTTGAGGGAAACTTAATAACGATTTAATCTACCTCTCTGTCAAATTTGAGATCATTATCTAAAAGAAAACGTGCCTTTTCATTTAGGTGCAAAATATCACTTAATTATATATATTTCACATCTATTTTCTCTGTCCCTTGCTATTAAATTATTATCCTAAGTTCCTTGAACCTCAAGGAACCTTAATGGCTCGAAATCCCATCTTAGGATTATTTCTTAGCCTTTTACTTATCCTTTATGTATTTTCTCTTTCTTCTTATTCATTTCCTTAGTAAAATATCTCTTTTTAAGGATTTCTCTTTATATTTCTTTTTATTTTCCTCATTGGCATCCCTTTTATCATTAGGAATCCTTTGGATACGAAAATCCATGAAGTAAAACTCAATTATACCTCTTTTCACTTATTTTCCACATTTTATCATTGTTTTCAATTCCTTTCTTTATAAAGGAATATCTAATGGATCTTTTCTTTTCTTATTGCTTTATCTTTGCAATTTTGGACTCCTTGGGACCCAAGGAACCCAAGAGGCATGAAATACATATTTGGATTATATTCTTTTGCCTTCTAGAGGTTTCTACATCTTTCTTTTCTCTTTTTCTCAATTATTCATTTACTAATTGAATTTCCTTGTTATTGGGCCCAATAGCCAATAAAGCCCACAAACACCCAACAAGGCTATTGTAAATGAAATCCATTTATTCAAAATAGATTATATAATTATTACATTTCTCACCAAAAGAACCCAAAAATTGGGGTTGTAACAACACTAGTGTCCAAAGGGCTCTAGAGGAGAGTATACTCACCTTTGTGGTCGGTATAGTGACTATAACAAACACACACACATGTATGTACGTGTGCGTCATGCCACACCTCATCTCGCCTCACCTGACATATCTTAGCCGAGCTCGGGTTTAGGCTTCTGGCTTATGGCTTGTGTCTTGTAGGTTGTGAGAATTGTCTTCTGTCTTCCATATTCTTTTTACAAAAGAAAACAACTACATAGTTAATTAGTCATTTAATTCATTCTTATTTTTTTAAACGGGTTTATTTTCCACTTTGTCTACAAGAGCAATCGTGGGATCTTGTTTTCTTGGGAATAGGATGTGGGGATGCGAGAATGATATAAATTAGTCTCTTCTCATTAGTGTTAAACACATCTCTCAAAAAAATTGTTGCATTCGTTTGAGTGTGTGTAACCCTAACCCAGTCTCTTCTTCTTGTCATCATAGCTCCCAAGCTGCCTCGTGGAGATTTGCCTCATGTGCAAAGCATGTTCGTTCTCCTCTCTCAAAGACACGATCTATCAGGTAGTAGTACCGACATGCGCTTGGTTGAAATAGTAGTGCAAGTTGTTTGTCATCAATGTGGGAGTGAGATATTTTCCTACTACAAGCTTGTGATTAGATTTATTAGAAGAACAACATTTATCCATAAGGATTATGAGTTGCTTAATACTTTAAGTGTCACAGTTATTTCTCAACATACGATTTTGTCTAAGTTACTCGTTTTTTTTATTTTTTGTTCTCTTAGTCTATTTATTCTACATGTTTCTTATCCAGATCAAACTGACACAGTTAATTTAAATGCAAGCTTCATGTAACAACATAATAATGACTAATACTAGTCTTAAAGGATTCAGTTTTCTATCATTCTTTAACAATACCCACAATGGTTTTGGCAATAAAATTGCCATGATGGATACACCTGGAAAAATATATTGGTATTAACTTTGTCTGTTGGCGAAGTAGGATGCAAACATAGCTGGATATGGTGGGTTATGATGAATTTTTGAATGAGGATGAACCTAAAGTTGATGCAACTGTCCCTGACAATGATAAATTAATTACAAATGGAATAATGGTGATAAGATGTGCCGAGGGTTAATCTTTTTTTCTTTAAATATTAACTATTTGAACATACTCTAACTTGTATATTACTACTACAAAGGTTTTGTGAAGAGTTTGGAAAAAAAATATTATGAAAAATTAGGGTGTTTAAAAGTATTGTGTTTTCAAATTTCTAAAGTTTCATATGGTTGATGGTAAATTTATTTCTGACCAAACTCATGTCTTGCAACTCTTGTGTCATGATCTCTCAGATGCAATCATGGAATTTCCTGAGTAGTTTGTTGTTATGTCCATCATAGAGAAATTCCCTAGATCTTGGGAGTTGTTTGGAATGAATCTTAAGCATCACAAAGGAGACTTTTCAATGAATGATCTAATGAGGGACATTAACATATAAGTAAAACATTTGAAAGAGAAGAGTGTAAAGTTACCTATTGATGCAAACCTTACTATCAATTCTACTAGTTACTAAAAATACAGATAAAAAAAATCAAAGAAAATGCATAAACCTAAGGCTAAGATCAAAAATAAACTGAAGAACCAAGCTTGTTGGACATGTGGACATGTTGGCCACTGAAACAAGGATTGTCCTTCAAATAAGGCAAAGAATGCTACCACATATGCAACTGAGGAGGTTGTATTCAACATGACGACTACATCCTTGAACCTCAATGATGAACATGTGTCTATAAAAATTGAAGTCCTTCAAATTTATCAATGGCTTTATTGGATAACAAACATTGACAATGATGTACATGTTTGTGCTTAAAAGTCCTTGTTTGTGTTTTACTAGGCCCTAAGAGGTTGATCCCTGACATTAGGAGATTCTAAAATCTATAGAAGTCAAAAGCAAAGGACGAGTGGACTTAAAATTTCCTTTAGAGAAGGTTTGACACTTCATAGAGTCAGACATGTTCCATCCATTCATTGCAAAATCCATAGTGGCACAATTCTTATTTGGGATGGCTTGAGAATTGCGGAAAATGTAATAAGGCTAATATTACAGTCCTTCATGATTCTTTTTTTGCAAGGGGTATTTATGTGACATGAATCATAGATTTAAGATTCTTGTTGAATCTATTTTGCATTCAATTTTAAATTTGAATGATAATAGTTTTGCTTGCATGAATGTTTCTATTTTTTGAAGGATGGCATATTAATTTGAGCCATGTTAATGTTGGCTCAATGAAACAAAGGATGAATCTAGAATTAATTCCTAAGTCCGATATTAAGCATAGTAGATGTGAGATTTGTGTATAAGTTAAAGTGACTCGAAATCCTTTTTCAGTTTTTAATATGAATTTTGAAATTATTGATTTATTGCACACCGATATCTGTGAATTTAATGAGACTGGTACTAGGGGTAATAACATTACTTCTTAACTTTTGTTGATTATGCAAGTAGAGACTTTCATGTTTATTTATTTAAAAGTAAATATGTGGGATTAGAAATATTTAAAATATATAAGAAAAAAGTTGAAACTCAAACTAGTAAAGTACTAAAATGATTAATGTCAGATAGGGGAGGAGAATATACCTCGATCTTGTTCTTGGAATTTTGTCAATTCCATAGTAAATTTATGTGGTTACGCTCCATTTTCACCAAAATCTACTGGGACTGTAGAATGTAAAAACTGAAGTCTAATAGATATGGGAAATACCTTACTCTAAAACTCAGGTATACCCAAATTTATATGGGGAGAAACACTAAATACAGTTTTTCATATTCTGAATAAAGTTCCCCATAAATATAAAGAAACAATCTATTTTAGTTATTGATAGGGAGAAAAGCAAGTCTGAAATATCTTTCAGTGTGGGGTTCCTTACTAAGGAACTTGTACATGAACACATAAGGAACAAATTGGGACCAAAAATAGTTGATGTCATCTTCCTGGGTTATGTAGAGACAAGTTATGCCTATAAATATTTTGTTGTAAAATCTGAAATCTTAGGCATTGATGTCAATAAAATTATGGAAATATGTGAATATACATTATTTGAGGATGTGCTTCCCATAAAAATTTAGGTTACAAAATAAGTATCCCAATAGGATTCATTCACCACATGTTCCATTCATAAGCATGTGGAATGAATGATAAATGTGGGGGTGACTCAAAACATATTATATATGAATATGATGATTTTGAAGAAATGGTTGAACCAAGGTATAGTAAATGACCTAGGACATCCAAAAAAATTATAAGTGAACTTCTCACTTAGAAATTTAGATGATCATGTAACTTTCAAACTTGAATGGATTCCCTAAAAGATAAGTTTTGAAAAGAAGCCATCAACAATGAAATTCATTCAATTCTCTCAAATGGAACTTGGAAATTAGTAGATTTACCTCCTGGTTATTTTGTTGTTGGATGCAAATAGATATTTAAGAAGACACTTAATGTAGATAAGACAATATATAAATATAAATATAGGTTAATTGATAAGGGTTATACATAGAGGGAATGAATATATTATTTTGATATCTATTCTCATGTTTCCCGTATGACTAGAATTTGAATTCTTATAGCATTGGCTTCCATTTATAATTCTTTAAAGAATGCATTCTTACATGGTTATCTACAAGAGGAGATATATATTAAACAACCTAAGGGATTTGTGGGTCATAGGAATGAGTCTAAAGTGTGTAAACTTTTTTTGGTAGGGGGGAATGTAAATAGTATTGCCAAAAGTGAAGAAAGCTCATTCCCTACAAGACATGAATGTCAGGACCCACTCTTTTGATCAGAACAAATACCAACCATTAGATATAATCCCAAAACCTAAACCCATATTATGAAATAAAATAACGAATTCTCGATAAAGGCGATTAAACTATATACAAAAACACTAATAATTTTTTTTCTTTTTCTTTCTTCACAAATTCATAAATAAATATCACATCAATGACGTCACATTCAAATATCACAAATCTTATTCAACTCAATTAAAACCAGAATCAGATCTTGTTCTCATTTGCAGTTCAGTTTACATCATATACATATACATTGATGAACAAACTTAGTCTACAACCCATCCTGGGAAAGAAAGAGTACAGAGACATTCCAATCTATCTAGATTAAGATATTTATATCTTCTTTGTCACGACCTCTCCGCTGGATAGCATTATACCTAAAAACATTTGAAACAACCTCATGAGACTCACATAGAGCTCCAGTGAGTGGATACCTCCCACTCAAGATAGGTACATGCATTAGCATTAAATCAAGTATAATAAACTTAACAAAAACATGCAAATATTAAAAGTCTAGCAGATAGTTCTATCATAAGTAAACTCTATCTTACAATGGTAATCTAATCCAACAGATAAGGTAATTACTTAAACCACTTTTAACTTTGAAATAACTTTTAGAGCATGTCTATGGACAAATCACCAGATACTTCTTAAGAACCCTACTGTATGAGAAATAAGTCAAGTTATAAGAATTTTGAATCAATACATAACAATCACATCAACTTTGTGACACTCCACCAATCGGACCAGGAACACATCCTGCAGTCCTGAAGCTGAAGTACACATAATACACATCTACCAAACAATACTATCAAATAGCAAGAAATCCAACTCATATTCAGAATGGATATAAATCCCAATATTTATAAATTGTCAGTATGAGAGATCATAATATGAAATAGAAAATGTCCATAGCAACATGATTACTTTCCACAACATGAATCTTAATCAACAATGACAAATCATCAACTAGCAGTATAAGGAATGTTAATCAATCAAATCATGTTATACATGGCTTATTATCTTATATTCATTTGCCTTGAAACTACTTGGCTTGTACCTGACCAAGTAGAAGTCGCCACACCTGATTCTTGTGTCAATGACTCACCATCACTATCTTAGGGTTTAGCTGGCCACCCTAAGATATCAACAACAGACCCTGGCCACCTCAGGGTTGCCTAAAGAGGCTCACGTCCTCATCTCGGGTACACGAGATAGGAACCAACATAATAGTATATCACATATCACAACATTTCACATATTTTCACATTTCACAGATTTCATTTCAATAGACTCTATTCCATCTAGACATAGACTTTCACAACAAGGATTTAGGGCCAGAGCCACTCTAGATGACTCACTCCTAAATCCTTGTGGTCTAACCTTTAAGGTCTCAATCCACACTCTAAAAATCCTTCTCATAATTCATCAATTACTACAAGGAGATCCATTTTGTTTCCCCAGTGTGGTCCTCAGGGGAAACTCACAGTGTTCAGGGCACCTAACTAGATGTTCCATCATTTCACTTGTTGTTTATCTCTTTTACTCATCTTAAAAGAATTGAAAACATAATATATCATATCTATGTATTCTCGCGTAACTAGAATAACATGAAACAGATTAAGTTTATCAATAAGGACAATGATTAAAGCAAGAAGCACAATAAGTCTGTAAATTGCAACACACATGATTATTTCTATATTCTACATCATCTCATAGAACTCATCAATAGTAGGATTTCAGCCTGAGACATAATCTTATTGTCCAACATTTACCCCATCTGAGTTTTATCATCATTAGTGGGCTTTCAGCCCTAGACATAATCTCATTATGCAACATTTACCATTATCAGGGTTTCTCAATGTAAGGAGTGCATTTTAAATTCAATTTCAACATAAATCTTATCAGTTCATTGTATATCACCGTTTTGAACAAATATTAGCAGAGGAATTAGAACTAGAAACAGTAAAAGCATATAGATATCATGTATCATTCATCATACTCAGAATAGATTTATCATACAACATATTCTTGTTCCATCCAATCTCAATAGATGCCAATAAATTTCATGCATATACATGCATAACAGACTTAGTTATCTTATTCTTTTATTTCACATTCTTCATATGGGGTTACTAATCAACACATGTTGATTATCATTTGAATTCCATCAAAATAATTCATTCTCATACTACAAGTATTCTATCAAACAATCACAATACAATAACACATTCTTGTAAATCAATTTAAATGCTTGAACCTCATCTTTTAATTGAATTAAACTACAATTATGTACATTCCTTAATCACTCATTTGAGATTGTTATTCATTAGCACCATCTAGCACAACATTTTAGGGTTGGAGTTTATTTCTTAAATTCATCTACTAATTCTCATCTTTTTCCTTCAATTTCATATTCATTAATCTCAATTTCTCTCATGTCATGTTCATGAAATTACTGGAACTAATAATTTTGACTCACTTGATATACAATACTTCTCTTTTCATTGATATCCATCAAAGTCTAGTTTTAGTATGTTTCATTCAATGTGGCTTAAGTCACATGTAATTAAAACAAAGGATTAAAGACTTCATCATAATAACTTCATTAGTTTCATCTTTCAACTTGCCATCACCATCAATACATTTTTTCTTCATATCATTTCTTATATTTAGATAAGTGTACCATGTCATTGACTTCTAATGTCATTCCCATAATCATATATGTTCATTCTTTATTATACTAAAATAAATTCATTAGACTTAGATGATATTAGTAAGACTCATCATATTCAATTGAAGTATTAATACTTTCAACTTCAGCATTTGATCACATTTACAACATCATATATAAGTTCTAGATTTATCACTCATAATCATCTTAATACTAAACTTTTAAAATTTTCAAGAAGTCATTCCTGAATTCAACATATCATAAGAATCATATCATTCAATATTCCACAAATGATTCAAGGGTTCATTAGGGTTATTCACAAACATGGAAACCCTAGTTTCCGTTTTCACATATTTCATTCAACAATCATAACTATACATTGATTCATTGACTCATTTGATTCACTTCCTCAACAAAAACGCTAATCAGGATATGTGGTCACCTCATACTAATCCTTACACATATATTATATTCAATTCCATTAACATTAAACAATACACTTGTATAATACAATCTAGTACCATTCAAATATGATTTTATACATATTAATTCAATTCCAAGCATATCGGCCATTGGGATGATTTTTAGGCAAAATTTACATGAAATAGCATAGTCAGCTACCCATAAGATTACCCATGGATCCTCAATCAATATATCAGGAACTAATCAAGTTCCAATCAATGAGAAATAATAAAAATCAGTAGAATTGGATCCCCCAATATCTTTCCCAAATCAAATCCAATCACATACATATACAAACAAGGTTTCTGATTGTTTTTTCCGAATAGAATTAGGCTTTCAACATGAATACAAAGATTAGGAGGGAGAAAAACACTCACCTCAGGTGCCAAACACCTTAAAAAACGTAGGTCAACCTCTGAATTTTTGGAAACCCAATCAAACTCTAGCAAATGAATCCAATTCTTTCTCGTCTCAACTCAGAAACCCTATAAATGGGGATTAGAAGAGAAAGAGTGAGAAAAGGGGGAGTTTTGATGTGATTTCGAATCATATTAGAGGAGGGATGGAATCGTGACATGTGAGAGAATATTCACCATGAAATGCTATGCAAAGAAGCAAAACTTACTTGATTTCATCATATCTTGGATAGAGAAACCCTAGGTCAACATCTCCACCACTTTCTCTTCTCAAAACCCTAGCTGTCCTCTCTTTCTAAAATTTCATTTCTTTGAAAAGAATGACGAGTTATGAGAGATCCTTGTGTGTTAGGTTAATCATATTGATGAATTGAGGTGCTTAGAACAATTGCAAACAAGCCCTTCATTATATTTTTATTTTTCTCAGTTTGGTTGGTCGGCTGACTTATAAACTCGACCGACACCACACTTTTTAGAAATCATAAGTCATCCAAAAATTATTAAACTTTAACCCAATGTCTAAAATTGAGTTTTTAAGAAATAGTAAAATTTTTAGATTATTTAGTGTTACGAATAAATAAACAAAAATCAAATACTACACTGCTATATTGCAGTCAACATCATGGTCGGTCGAGTTTGTCCTTCACATAACTCGACCGACATCCCTCTCTGTAGAGATAAAACATCATACAAAAATTATTAAAATTTAATATCATTTCTATAATGGAGTTTCACAACTACATTAAAAATTTTATAACAATTGGATATACCAATAAAAAGATAAAATTAAATTACCACACTAATATATCAATATGCAAATATGGTCGGTCGAGTTTGAAACTCGACTGACAAATAGGTCAGAACATTCTTCAAAAATTTATATATTTTTCAATAATATTCACATTGGAGATATACAAATCATATAAATTTTTTAATAAAATTAGAGTTACACATAAAATACTAAAAATCATTTAGTGAGACACTATACTTATGGAATTCTGTATTCATATGTCATCAAAACCCTAATTTGGGCCGATTAGGGTTTCCAAATCTTAACCCTAATTGTGTAAATCAAAGTATGATTAAACCTTCTCATTATATTTAAAACATAAAAACTTAACTACCATCACTAATAAAGCTTTAAACAATGATCAACTTAGTTAAGCATACAATCATCCAAGTAAACCCTAATTAGATGACTAATTTGAAAATGGGCCATTACATGGAAGGTCAGTTAGACCCCCATGAAAGTAAGTATACATGGTATTAACACCCTTAGTATAAGTTAGCATGTAAATTAATACCCTTGTATAGTTTCTTGTGACACTTCATCACACTAAATGAGATTACTCAAAATATAAAACACAATCACAACTAACTAATCACATTGCCAGAAAAGCAGAATAATTAAAACCAATTCCAATATCACAAACATGTTCTGAAACATTTACATAAAGGTCCAACCTTTCCATAAGTTCATATACCTTTCTAGGTATTTACATATGAATCCATTGGCCTCAGCTATAACCTATATACAAAAGACATATTCCATATGTACATGCCATATATACAAATACTGGCATACTGCAAAAAACTCATGTCGAATCATGTATATCATCTACAAAAAAACATCCCATGCCTGAACCTGAGAGTATATGGATGACACTAGGACTCTACTACTAACAACTACTACTATCTAACCTTCAGAATCTATTGATTACCAGGATGCTCCTCTTCTACTACACGATCTCGACCACGTTGTTGACGACCACCTAAAAAGATGTGGTAACCCACGAAGTGAGACCCATGATTATTGATTACAACATATTATTTATGGTAAACAAACTGAGCATGATGAGTATGTTATAAGTAGTTAAGAAGATTAAGCACTTCCAACATACTAAGTAAGTTAAACACATAAGCTTAGCAACAAGCATGTTTATTAGAGTATATAAAGAAAATAGGTAAATCTATTTCTTCACAATTAATCACTCCGATTGCATAATATAAAAACTAGATAATATTGTAGTGAAAATCAGGCGCAGATGTAGGCAGCGGAAAAATTTTAAATACCCATTTCCCAGAATAGCAAGATCGCATCAATAACAATGTATCTAGGGAGGAAAGTTTACAAGGTTATAACTGGTTCAGGAGCAAGTCCACCGACATTACCCTTACAGTAGCATCATGTTACTTCTTATTTAGGAAGCAACACACTCCTTTAACAGCAGAAGCACTTGAACAATCATCTCCACCGGCCTCCTGATGCATCACCACAAATAGTGATTGATGATGTCCTCCTAGCGACAGTCAACGACCTCCCACCTCTAGAGTAGTCCATGGAGACAATCGGGAACTCCACGTTGTGCTACCAGAACCAACGAGAAGGAGTTGTCCTCTTTTTTTAGTGTACTAGTCATCGACACACTCTCCCGCAACTGAACTCATTTGTACTCTCCCTCGATATCCCTCCGTTTAATGGGTAGGACTTGATCAGGCTCTGTATTAGTTACTACAACCAGAGAGGACAACAGTTGTTAGAGGAACTGATTCTCAATTGTGTGTTAGGAAGCCCCTAGTACCCCTCTATTTATAGTAGAGGATAGGGTAAGGGTTCCTAGTCTGTGTGAGAGTAGAAGGGTCTGGAATTATGAATTTTTTAGAAACTATGAACGGAGAACCGGTCATCTTGCATAGAAAAATGGTCATCTTATGAGGGAACTGGTCCTCTCACTTAGAGAAATGGTCATTTTGTACAGTTTTCTTATTTACAATTGAATTAACAATTCTTTTCTAATTAATTTCCAACATTAATCCTTGTTCCAATCAGATTGAACAAGTGAAACAATTCAACTATACTCATGATTTGGGAAAATCACCAGAATATTCGGTTGGCTTGACTGAGCCGATCGGTTCACTAGGTGAATCGGTCATCCCACCAACCTGATCCAACAAGTTCACCCAGTGAGCTGATCAATTGGTGTCTAGAGTCATGCAAAAATCATCCAATTAAATTTTCAATGAACTTGACACTCCAATTAATCAGTTCAACACTTGAACTTGATAGTTCTATGTCCAATAGAAGTTGATCTGTTGTTTAATTGAATAGATAAACACCTTTAGTAATCAAATTAAACATCATGCATGAATATACTCCTTTAATCCAAGTGTATCCTATGTGTGTGACCCTATAGGTCCATAATTATGTTGGTAGTGAATGTTAATAACCAAGTATGACATCACAAGCAATGAGCGGTGCCTACAATCTGTGATCAGTGTTATCATGATCATATAGTTCCTTTGTTTCTGATATCCAAATTAGACTTGTGCATGGAATCATCATCCTCTCAATGTTCAATCCATGTTCATTGAAGTGGAACAGACTGTCTAAGATGTGTGTGAGTTCACATATCATATATTGAATCACACGAGTACAGTCAAACATTTCTTAGTATTGCTTATCAAGAGTCCCTGGATATCAAATAGATGTAGGAGGGAGAATTCCCATCTACATCACTCACAATGAAATCCCCATGTGTTATAGCTACCCAATCATCACCTTTATGACAATCCTTATTCAGGGTTATGCTTGATGATGTCAAAGTATAACAAACGACATGTGATGAATGTAGTGACTTCAGGTCTAAGAACCACAATCACCACTATCACTATGAGAGATGATTTTGACTACCATTCTATGTATCACTCTCATGGTGGGTCTGTCTGATGCACTCTTCTCTAACATGTACCTATGTGAGTGATTTGATATCATATATCATGACTAATGATATTTTGTCATCAGTCAACACACACTCTACTCTTATGTATTATTGTCGTCTATTTATGTATTACTGCTGTCTATTTTACTTCCACAGTAACATCCAACTAGGGACATAACAACAATGTATGTACTCTTAGCATCCGTACTATCTCATTGTTCAAGTCATGTACTTGAAGACATACATGATTGAGTTACATCATCCTTTAGACATCTAGAATGTATGTATCATCATCTCATGACTGAGACAAACATAATAGACATAATTACCATTATTATTATCAAATCAGATATCTAATTCCACATTCCAATCATCATATAATTGGCTCTCTAGGCATACATACCAACAAGTATGAGAGACAAGGTAAGGGTTAACAACCAATGAAAGGTGTATTTAACCCTAACATATATACTATACTATTGTGTTACACCTTTTATTATGTTCTAAGAAATTTGAGGAATACCACTAAAATTCCAACTAACCACTAGTAAGTCAAAATTAGTGCCATACAAGATCTCGGAGAGCCGGATTTCTAAGATTTTCTTTGCCCTCGGTTAGTACAAATCTGCCACAGTGACTCTTAAGGACAAGTTGCTAACTGCCTAGTCTGTCCTTGGCATAAGGTCATGACACTACTAAAAGGAGGTGTGTATGCAATTCTAACATCCGAGGTTCAACTGCAGTCATCCTCAATCTCATCAGATATATATATATATATATATATATATATATATATATATATATGAGACCATTTGTTGTCAAAGAAAGTGTAAGTAAAATAGCACTAAAGGCAACTCTATCAGTTCTAGCAAGAAGACAATCCATCAGATCTTACACAAGATAGGAAACAACTCAAAACCCTCAGTGTAAACCATCATTTAAGAAGCACCAAGTACCATAGTTTGATATGTAAGAAATTTATAAGGCTTTCTCTAACTCAGAAAGGTCATGTACAAGGTTTCAAGTTTGCCCATGGATATAAACTACTTAAAGAACAACACTTAAGCTTAAACCCTAGGCAAAGGTAGCTTCTTTATGCTTAGAACTTTAGTTTAGAGAAAGAACGGGAGAATATAACGTAGTAGTAAGCAATAAACGTTAGGAAGGTTATATAAATCACCTCTAGAAAGAAGAACAAGATCCAAATAGCAAGGTATCTTGAGAAAAGGAGGAAGGAAACCCTAGTTAAGCTTTGAACTCGGGCAAGATAACTCTCTCTCCACAAGAGAATCTTTAAGCTTTAGAGCAAGCTTTACCATGAAAAACCATGGTTCCCTCTAGGAAGAAGGAAGGATGTGGAATATATAGAGAAATGAAGGAGAAAATGAATAACTTTCTTTCTTAGGTCAGGAACAAGCAAGAGAAGCTTGACAAGCTCAAAAGGAGAGTGGTCCAAGCTCTAACCACTTATACAAGGATATCACCCACCTTCTTATACCTTGGGCACCCTATTCACCAAAAAATAGGGCAAGAAGAATCTATAGACATAAGGGAAGAGATAAGGATCCAAAGGTTTTGTTTGGGTGCAAAAAGGAAGGGTATGTAAAGCTTATGGGTAAGGAAGAAGAGAAGCTTGAGGTGTCCTAGTAGGTTTGTGATGTATCCATGGCCTATAACTATCACAGCCATGCAAGAAGCATATTCACGGTTGTGGGAGTCTTCTAAGCCATTGTATGCTGACTTTATAAGACAACCGTCAAGTTTCATCACTTGGTGACCAACGGTTCTTGAAACCCTAGGTCACTAGGTGGTAAATCATCGCTTGATTACACTTTCTAAGAAAACAATGGGTCAAAGGGACCCAAGAGAGAAAACCATAGGCCTACCACCTCTAGAGATCACCATCAGTTGTCCTCACCTAGTGATGACCATCATATGTCACTCATCCAGGGGAACCGTTGGTTGATGACCTATCAAGGTAGCTCATCCATGAGAGCCAAAATCCTAACTTACCCAAGAAGGGTAACACCATCAAACTAAGGTACAACTAGGCACCCCATTGCTCAAAAAAGATATTACATGATAAGAAACGTATAAGGAACATAAAAAAGTTGACAAATTGCAAGAAAACCCTCAGATATGGGTAAAGTGCGGAAAAGTCCAAAACATGCACACAATTACATAACTTGCTCAAATAGTGTCCAAACTTGACTAAACTTCAAACTTACACTTGTTTTGTGACATCATAGCACATATTATGGTTTTATTAAGGTTTTAAGCATTCAATTATGATAATTAATCATGTATAATATTTAAGAAAGGTCTGGGGTCTTACAACCATAAACCCCTAACAAGGATTCTGCATCTGAAATCCTACACAAAGAGAAATGGGTTCTTCCTATGCATCTCATCCTCTAACTCCCATGTCGCTTCCTCCATATCAGAGTGATACCACAAAACCTTTACTAACACTATATTCTTCTTCTTCAACTTTTTTTTACCCTCCAATCCAATATCAACACAGCACCCTCAACATAGGAAACATGCTCATCTAACTCAACCTCCACTAACTGCTCTATATTAGGATGACACTTCCTTAGCATGGAGATATGGAAGAGATTATGTATCTTGTGCAACTCTGGTGGTAGTGGTAACTTGTATGCCACCTTTCCTACACGAGCTAAGATAGGGTATGGTCCCATAAACCTAGGGCCAACTTACCCTTCTTACCAAACCTCAACAAACCCTTACGAGGAGAAACCTTGAGATACACTCTATCTCCCACTTTGAAATCAAGCACTATGTGACAGTTGTATACTAAAACTTCTATCTATCCTGGGTTGCTTTCAATGATGTTGTATCACCTTAATATTTTATAGTTTGTTGTAAAAGTTTGGGACCCAAAATCTAATACTCACCTGTCTCATACCAGAAGAGTGGTGACCGAGAATGTCTCCCATACAAAGCTTCATTGGGTGCCATATCTATACTTCTCCCATAGTTGTTATTCTGAGAAAACTCTATTAAGCTCAGTTGTACATACCAACTGCCAGGAAACTATAAAACACATTCCCTCAAAAGATCCTCCAAAGTCTGAATAGTCCTCTCAGGCAGGTCATCTATCTCCAGGTGAAAAGTTGTACTAAATGTTAGTTGTATTCCCAATGCCATTTGCAGACGTACACAAAAATGACTTATGAACTATTGACCTCTGTCAGAAACTATGGTAACTGGAATACCATGAAACCAAACTATCTCGTCAACATATATATGTGCCAACGTCTTTGCTATATATGACATCTTGACTATCAAGAATTGAGATGACTTGGTTAATCTGTTCACTATCACTGTGACGAAGTGGTTTTTGGCTTAATTTCGAGGACGAAATATCTTTTAAGGTGTGTAGGATGTGATGGAGTGGACTTTTAGAATCCTAAATGTCCAATGACTTAAGTGAAAGCATATGTTTCAGTTAGATTGAGAGTTTCAAGCTTTTAATAAAGTAAGTGTGGATGTGAGGTTGATATCATGATTAAGATCTATCTTTTAATACCTTAGCCTATGTTGGGCACTGTCACACGCTCAGCTGGTTGTGAAGTCAAGGACTGATACTGTGGCATCCTGGAGACCGTTGGATGGCTCGTTTTGGATGGATAGATGGCTATCCCCTACCTTGAAACCGTTCAAGATCATGGAGCATGCAGCAAGGTATCCAGTGACAGTCTACACTGTCACGATCCCTGATCGTGGGAGGAATGGAGCGGGAGACCAGGCGGTTGGCCTCGCCTCATTGAGCACTTCCTTCCTGGCCTAGATAGCCTAGCTTTTGGTGAAGTATAGAGAGAGAGTGAGTCCCCCCATCTCTCACTGTTTCTCCTCTGTAGCGAGATGCTTCTCCTCCGCAGTGAGCAAACTAGTGAGGAGGTACATGGAGCGAACTAGAGGAGGATAACGAAGGAAAACAAAGCTCGAGGTCAAGCCAACCGTACAAGGGTATACGCAGACCTTGATGTGGTAGAGTAGTTGATGAGTCCTTTGCCCATGAAGACCACAGGAGGAGGCGGCGGTTGGATCCGGTTTCGTGAGCTTCCTCTCCGCTTTAGCTACCACCATGAGAGGAAGGATCTGATGACGAGTAGCCTTGCAGACGCAACGGGTCATGCTGCGAGGAAGAGGTTGGGCGTAGAGGACTTCAACGGGTCCTAATTCCATCTGAAACTGAGCAAAGAAGCCAACGGCTGATTTGTATGCCAAGAACTGGAGCATCACGATGGCGACCGTTTTCCTGGAGGCAACGCGTGGAGGCATCAAGAGCAGTAGATCGGAGAGTAGGAGGCGGTGTCACTTGCTTGCTCACCGGAGGTCTAGCCCTGTGGCGGCGCTCCTACGCTACGGAGAAACACCAAGCGACCCAGGTGCGAGAGAAAGGAGAAGGACCAGTTGGTCCAGCTGCTGAACTGGGTCCAGGTGACCGTGAACCACCGGCCCAGCCAAGGAAAGGAGCAGCCCCCTTAGTGGACACGTGGCAGTCCCGTATAGGCCCAAAAAGGTAAAATGCTCATATCTCCTTTAATTCACAGTAAATAGACCGTTGATCCGAAAAATACAAATAAGGTATCGTTTTTCTCAGAAAATTGTGTAGAACACAATGGAAACATAATATCAAGCTTTCGACGATCTAATATCAGAGTAATCATGTAAGAGTTGTAAGGCTTGTTTAATGGATAATAAATATCAAGTGATGTTCTAAAATTATGAGAAAATGTCTGTAACTCCATAATAATGATTATAATGCACCTGATGTCAAGGATGATCATGTTGATGTACAAAATCTTGTAATTTGCTCTATATGCCATTTTAGGGCTAATAACCCTAATAAAATGCAATAAATACATACATGCTCTATAAATGATGAAATTTACAGCGTAAGCTCATATCAGTATATGAAACCTCAATTTTAATTATGAGATCATAATTATGAACAAAATCCATGTTATACGAAGATGAATCTTAATACATGTTATAAAACCCTAATCTCGGTTAATGATGTAACCTAGGGTTAATTAATGTGCACAAAAATGCCATGGAAGATAATGTTCAGATAATGGACCATAATCTGGAACATGACATCAGTAAGATGATTCTAAGACAAGAAAGCAAGTAATGATGGGAATGACCTAATGAACTAAGTAAAGCCCTAATGAACACGATTAGGGTTAACATGAGATGTAGATGATGAGAATCTGATAGTAGTGTGTGATCTTGTCTTAATCAGGTTTGACCAAGATATAGATGACATCAGGAGTATATGTGATGATTAGAATGTCTCTTTGGAAGGTATGCCATTACCTCTTACTTGGCTTAATATACAATATGCTTGTGTTATATGCATAGTAAAATACTTGGCATATGGTATTGGATGAAATGATTATTCTCATATGATATGTTGGTTGGTTTTCTATACTTACTGCTATGAACACATCAAACATACTATATCTGTTCCATTATATGAAAGCACTAACTCTTTGGTAGTGTGCTTGGAAGTGACCTAACTCTTTGGTAGTGGTCACATTGTACATATGACCTAACTCTTTGGTAGTGGTCTGACCTAACTCTTTGGTAGTGGTCACCTTGTACAAATGATCTAACTCTTTGGTAGTGATCATAAAGGCCTTGGTATATAATGGAAAGTAAGCTTAAAATATGTGTTGTCTTTTGTTAATGAATATCTTTGTGCAAGTATAAGCTTTTCTTATATTTCTTTATAGCTGCCAAGTATTAGTTTTATCTTATTGCCAAGATATGATGAGAGGTAAATAAAAGACACGTAGGCGTACTTAGTACAATATTCTTGAAATATTGTGCTGACGTGTACCGCATGTAATCTTTTGTTTAGGTTGCGGTTATGCTCTTGAAGATCCAGGATAGTGAGAGTTGTGTGGCGAGCTGATGTACAGGTGGACATGTTGTCTTAAGATCCTGTAGTTTAGATGTAGTACATGTATATGTATAAGTTTGCTATTCAATATGTAATATCAAATGTTGTAACAATTCATGTTGTAATTATATGTTGAATGGTGAACATGTGTATGGTTTTATTATTGTTCATGTACATGTGCTACTGACATTGTTACCTTATGACTTCCTCTGATTTTCTTCTTCTTAGCCTTGTGTGGGATGTTTAAATTGGGATTCTCGCTGAGGTGAGGGTTTCAATTTGGACGTCGTACATTAGATTAAGTTTTAGAAAATCCGGGGACGTCACAGGTGGTATCAGAGCATGAACAATAGCAAAGCCTAACATTTTCTCATTATGCAACTAAAAAACTAAAGAACCTTGAACTTAATAATCATTAGGGTTAGATTAGTTGTCTTTTAGAGACTAGATCTGACCTAGCCTCTAGGTTAGCACCTAGATGTCCGAGAACTAGGTCTAGACTGGTGCTTGTTGTGTAGCAAGTCCTTAGATGTTGTTCTTTCCTTGTAGTGCAGTGGTATGGGACGTTGCACTATTTGGAAATGACGTGCATAAAGGGAAGAGAAACCCTAGACATATGGCGCTCGTTGTCTAGAGTAGCTACACTAGTCTACACTATGTTCTCATCCCTTTCCTTAGTTTTCATGATACTGGACTTTCTACTATGTGTGGGACACTCGTTTCTGGATTTGGTTTTTGATTCCAATCGGATCGAACCTCGATAGTTTTCTCTGATGTTTGTTTTATCGGAGAAAAACTATATAATATTTTAATATGTATATGTATTACAAAAATGTGTCCCCACACATGTACGAGTAGGAGGTGGTCATGAAACCTAAGTGAAAGTGAATGACATCAGTCTAGAAGAGAGAGTAGTTCTAGATTAGATGTCTAGAGCCTTGTTTGGATATATATGATAGATAGAATAGATGATATAAGATGGTTTATGATGCTTTATGTTTGTCTTTAAGGACGTAAGTTCAGTTTTGAGGATTTGAGATAAGTTTTGATGATGCAAGTAAATAGGCTTTTATGAGATAAGATATGTTAAGCTAAGACAAGGTTGTGAATCAGCAAGAGCCTCAGTCTCTTTTATGAAGGAGGACCTCTAGTGTTAGGACCAGTTTCGGGGTTAACTCCTGAGAGAGTGAGACCCATTGGGAGAAGGTTAGAGAACCTAAACTCCAAGATATGAGAATTCTGAGATATGTGATATGATATGTCCTAAACTAGAATACTCCTGAGTGATTGAGTTGAGTTGCTTTATGCATGATTCCTATAGTTTGTTGAACCCTAGATGTCCTTGGGAAGTCCAAACCCTAGAGTCAGAGAGAGGCTGGTTATGTATGCATATGTAAATAAGAAAATATGAATTCCTACCATCTGGGTGAGGGAGAGAGCCCAAGACCCTGGAGGAGGTAGCTATGTTAGTTTCTGTGAAGCCTCATGCTCGGGTTGGTGGTTTCCCACATAGGAATCTAGTGGTGTGTATATAAGAGAAAGAGAGTTGAGAAATAGTTTTCATGGGTATAGAGATGATAAGAGTATGCCATAGCATGCTTTGGTTTGTGCTTATGTGGCTAGAGCTTATAAAGCCATCACTAGTGCCAATGAGGTATTCATGAGAACCCTAGACCAAGAGGGAAGATATAGTTTGCACATATGAGATACTCATAGAGTTGAGTTAGCTCAGAGAGACTGAGCATGAAACTACCCTCATGACATGGGTCAGGAGAACCTCATTGGACTAGATGAAGTTTTGATATATGTTTGATAAGCCACTCACATAAGTTCGTTTAACACAACCATGATATAATATATGTAAGATGTGACTTAATCGTGAGACATGACATATAGACATGATATGATGAAAACCTAGAGATGGCTTGATAGATATCAATGCATAAATGGTTAACCATGTACATGATAATGATGATAATTTGATAGTGTAGGCTAATCTTGTGATGAATTCATTAATAAATGTCATAAATTGTCATGAGCAATAAACCAGATCATACGAATGAAACATGTACATGAGGTGTTAATCCCAGTGCTTAATAAAGATGAAAAATATAGTTTGACAATTAGCACAACATAACGTTTATGACACCTTGATATGAACTAGATGGATAAAGTGGTTTAATTTTAGTCAACTCCCTCCTAAAAGGCATACGTTAATGTTGAACATGTTCTAACAAGTTATCTCAATTAAATGTCGATGAAACCTTGATGTATGAGCTTATCTTAGTTAAGTCTTTTAGAACATGATAATATGATTTGGGAACCCTAATGCATGGCTAAAGATAAGGAAGTGACTTTAACATATGAGATATGTAATGACATAACTTAAGCTCCTAAACCCTTGTTTGGACCTTCTATGGAGTGTTTGTGCGCCCAAGATGGTTATCAACCCCCCTAATAGTGCTTTGAATACATGGTTCTAGGTAACCTTTGCGGATATGTTACACATAGAATAGTGCCTACATGTGGATGAAGACATGATAGTTTTCCGTGTAGTATGAGTATGGTTAACTTTCGAGGACGAAAGTTCTTTTAAGATGTATATGATGTGCGAAGTGGTTTTTGGCTTAATTTCGAGGACGAAATATCTTTTAAGGTGTGTAGGATGTGATGGAGTGGACTTTTAGAATCCTAAATGTCCAATGACTTAAGTGAAAGCATATGTTTCAGTTAGATTGAGAGTTTCAAGCTTTTAATAAAGTAAGTGTGGATGTGAGGTTGATATCATGATTAAGATCTATCTTTTGATACCTTAGCCTATGTTGGGCACTGTCACATGCTCAGCTGGTTGTGAAGTCAAGGACTGATACCGTGGCATCCTGGAGACCGTTGGATGGCTCGTTTTGGATGGATAGATGGCTATCCCCTACCTTGAAACCGTTCAAGATCATGGAGCATGGAGCAAGGAATCCAGTGACAGTCTACACTGTCACGATCCCTGATCGTGGGAGGAATGGAGCGGGAGACCGGGCGGTTGGCCTCGCCTCATTGAGCACTTCCTTCCTGGCCTAGATAGCCTAGCTTTTGGTGAAGTATAGAGAGAGAGTGAGTCCCCCCATCTCTCACTGTTTCTCCTCTGTAGCGAGCTGCTTCTCCTCCGCAGCGAGAAAACTAGTGAGGAGGTACATGGAGCGAACTACAGGAGGATAACTAAGGAAAACAAAGCTCGAGGTCAAGCCAACCGTACAAGGGTATACGCAGACCTTGATGTGGCGGAGTAGCTGATGAGTCCTTTGCCCATGAAGACCACAGGAGGAGGCGGCGGTTGGATCTGGTTTCGTGAGCTTCCTCTCCGCTTTAGCTACCACCATGAGAGGAAGGATCTGATGACGAGTAGCCTTGCAGACGCGACGGGTCATGTTGCGAGGAAGAGGTTGGGCGTAGAGGACTTCAACGGGTCCTAATTCCATCTGAAACTGAGCAAAGAAGCCAACGGCTGATTTGTATTCCGAGAACTGGAGCATCACGGTGGCGACCGTTTTCCTGGAGGCGACGCGCGGAGGCATCAAGAGCAGTAGATCAGAGAGTAGGAGGCGGTGTCACTTGCTTGCTCACTGGAGGTCCAGCCCTGTGGCGGTGCTCCTGCGCTACGGAGAAACACCAGGCAACCCAGGTGCGAGAGAAAGGAGAAGGACCAGTTGGTCCAGCCGCTGAACCAGTCCAGGTGACCGTGAACCACCAGCCCAGCCAAGGAAAGGAGCCGCCCCCTTAGTGGACACGTGGCAGTCCCGTATAGGCCCAAAAAGGTAAAATGCTCATATCTCCTTTAATTCACAGTAAATAGCCCGTTGATCCGAAAAATACAAATAAGGTACCGTTTTTCTCAGAAAATTGTGTAGAACACAATGGAAACATAATATCAGGCTTTCGACGATCTAATATCAGAGTAATCATGTAAGAGGTGTAAGGCTTGTTTAATGGATAATAAATATCAAGTGATGTTCTAAAATTATGAGAAAATGTCCGTAACTCCATAATAATGATTATAATGCACCTGATGTCAAGGATGATCATGTTGATGTACGAAATCTTGTAATTTGCTCTATATGCCATTTTAGGGCTAATAACCCTAATAAAATGCAATAAATACATACATGCTCTATAAATGATGAAATTTACAGCATAAGCTCATATCAGTATATGAAACCTCAGTTTTAATTATGAGATCATAATTATGAACAAAATCCATGTTATACGAAGATGAATCTTAATACATGTTATAAAACCCTAATCTCGGTTAATGATGTAACCTAGGGTTAATTAATGTGCACAAAAATTCCATGGAAGATAATGTTCAGATAATGGACCATAATCTGGAACATGACATCAGTAAGATGATTCTAAGACAAGAAAGCAAGTAATGATGGGAATGACCTAATGAACTAAGTAAAGCCCTAATGAACACGATTAGGGTTAACATGAGATGTAGATGATGAGAATCTGATAGTAGTGTGTGATCTTGTCTTAATCAGGTTTGACCAAGATATAGATGACATCAGGAGTATATGTGATGATTAGAATGTCTCTTTGGAAGGTACACCATTACCTCTTACTTGGCTTAATATACAATATGCTTGTGTTATATGCATAGTAAAATACTTGGCATATGGTATTGGATGAAATGATTGTTCTCATATGATATGTTGGTTGGTTTTCTATACTTACTGCTATGAACACATCAAACATAATATATCTATTCCATTATATGAAAGCACTAACTCTTTGGTAGTGTGCTTGGAAGTGACCTAACTCTTTGGTAGTGGTCACATTGTACATATGACCTAACTCTTTGGTAGTGGTCTGACCTAACTCTTTGGTAGTGGTCACCTTATACAAATGATCTAACTCTTTGGTAGTGATCATAAAGGCCTTGGTATATAATGGAAAGTAAGCTTAAAATATGTGTTCTCTTTTGTTAATGAATATCTTTGTGCAAGTATAAGCTTTTCTTATATTTCTTTATAACTGCCAAGTATTAGTTTTATCTTATTGCCAAGATATGATGAGAGGTAAATAAAAGACACGTAGGCGTACTCAATACAATATTCTTGAAATATTGTGCTGGCGTGTACCGCATGTAATCTTTTATTTAGGTTGCGGTTATGCTCTTGAAGATCCAGGATAGTGAGAGTTGTGTGGCGAGCTAATGTACAGGTGGACTTGTTGTCTTAAGATCCTGTAGTTTAGATGTAGTACATGTATATGTATAAGTTTGCTGTTCAATATGTAATATCAAATGTTGTAACAATTCATGTTGTAATTATATGTTGAATGGTGAACATGTGTATGGTTTTATTATTGTTCATGTACATGTGCTACTGACATTGTTTCCTTATGACTTCCTCTGATTTTCTTCTTCTTAGCCTTGTGTGGGATGTTTAAATTGGGATTCTCGCTGAGGTGAGGGTTTCAATTTGGACGTCGCACATCAGATTAAGTTTTAGAAAATCTGGGGACGTCACAATCACCCATATGGAATCATGACCCTTGGCTATCCTAGGTAGACCAACCAAAAATTCCATAGTGATATGATCCCATTTTCACTTTGGTATCGGAAAAGGTTTTAATGTCCCTATAGGCTTCTGGTGCTCAACCTTGACCTATTGACAGATTGGATATCTTGCAACAAACTCTGCCACGTGACACTTTAGACCTGGCCACCAATACATGTCCTTTAAATTATGGTACATCTTGGTACTACTAGGATGAATTGCATACATCAAGGAGTGATCCTCCTCAAGCACCATCTTCCTCCAACCATCAACATCAGGAACCACTATCCTGTTGTGAAAGAAAGTTGTACCGTCATTTGCCTAATGGAAAAAATTATGTTTTTCACTATGCAACTCTGATCAGATATTTTGTATCATTGTATTATTCTACTGTGCATTACAAATCTGCTACCTCAAGGTAGGTTTGACATGTAACTGTACCAACAACCCTGCCAGCAAGGAAACCTCCAACTGAATGTTCATCTAGCAAAGAGACACCAACATGTCTTGCTTATGGCACACTAAGGAGCATAATTTTGCCTTATCTATAGATGATGACGAATATGACTTCCTCCTTAATGCAACATCCACTGTATTAGCCTTACCTAGATGGTAGTTTATCGTGCAATCATAATATTTAATCAACTCCATCCATCTTCTCTTCCTTACGTTCAACTCCTGCTTCGAGGAGATATACTGTAATTTTTGGTGGTCGGTGAAGATATGACACTTTTTCCATAAAGGTAGTGTCTCTAGATCTTCAAGGCATGAACTATAGTTGCAGCTCCATGTTTTATGTCAGATGGTTCTCCTCATATTTCGTAAGTTGTCGTGCAATAAAAAAATCACATTTTTGTCCTACATCAGCACACATCCCAAGTCGTTCTTTGACACATCACAAAATATGATGTAGCCTTTCCCTTGCTTTATAAGCACTGGGACCGATGACATGGTCAAATTCACTTTCAACAATTGGAAGGAAAGTTGACATTTGTCATCCTAAGAAAAAGAAACATCTTTCCTGGTCAACTTATCTAGGGGTAATACTACAATGTTGAAGTTCTTGATGAACCTCCTATAGTAGCCTACCATACCTAGGAAAATGTAAACCTATGTTGGTTTCTTTGGTTGTTCCCACTCCAAGAAATAATTTACCTTTTTAGAGTCTACATAAACACCCTTAGCAGATATAACGTGTCCCAGAAAAGACACCTCAGACAACCAGAACTCACACTTGTTGAACTTAGCATAAAGTTTGTGCTGCCTCAACAATGTCAACACCTGGTAAAGGTGCTTCTCACATTGCTGACTATCCTTGAAGTAGATCAAGATGTCATCTATGAACACGACCACAAACTGATCAAAGTAGGGCCTAAATACCATGTTCATCAGGTCCATGAATGTTGCCGGCACATTGGTTAGCCCAAATGGTATAACCACAAACTCCTAATGACCATACCTATTTTTAAAAGAAGACTTGGGTATGTCATCCTCGTTTATCATCAATTGGTGGTAACCTGACCTTAAATATATCTTTGAGAACACTATATAACTACTTAACTGATAAAAAATGTCATCAATCCTTGATAAGATATACTTGTTCTTTATCTTCTCCTTGTTCAACTATCAATTGTCTATGCATAACCCCATGGAGCTGTCATTCTTCTTGAAAAACAACACGGGAGAACCCCTATGGGAAGTGCTCGATCTAATAAATCCATTCTCTAATAGTTTCTGTAATTGTTTCTTTAACTCCTGCATCTTTGATGTGCCATTTTGTACGGTGCTTGTGCTATAGCTTGTGTTTGACGAACAAGATCGATCTCAAAATCAATCTCTCTAGGAGGGGAAACACTAAGAAACTCCACAGGAAAGACATCCTCAAACTCTCACACTACTAGAACCTCCTTGATACCAGGAATTCTCCTCTTTGTACCCACAACATGTGCTAAGAAGGCCTCTCACCCTTGTCTTATCATCCTCTCTATTATCATGGATGACACCAAACATGTCAAAAAAATCTTCCTATCACCTTGGAAGATCCGTGAGACATTACCATCATAAAACATCTCTACCTTGGAGTTAAAATACAAAACAATCTTGTACTTATACAAGGTATCCATCCCTAGGATCACATCAAACCATGCATATTAAGTGGCACATGATCCACTTTAATGTTGCATCATGAGAAAGAAAGAACACAAGAGGGGCAAACCTCCCGTAACTCGACAAAACTGATTAACTCAGTTTCTAATTAAGGTTATCAGATCTACTACGAATACATAGGTTACAACTACCTATCACCTCTATGGTGTTCAAAGAGTGCATCATACCTGGATCAACTAACACAGATTCATAAGAAGAAGCAAACAAATCAGAATGAAATAACTCCATCTGACCTGTCACGATCCGTGGGTTGACCACTTCTTCTGGCTGGCTCATGGAATAGAACCTAGATGTCGCATGTTGCGGCCCACTTCCTCTACTATCTTGTCCATAAGATGTTGTTTGTGTTGCTTGACTGTGTACTCTGCCACCACCACTATTGAACTGACATTGTTGCAACCCTTGCCGACTTTGCATTGGCTAGTGTGTCACTTCCTCATTCCTCACTGGGCAATTCCATATAATATGCCCTATCTGTCTACAATGATGACACATCTTCTTTTCATTTTGTGTCTGAGACGGTCCTGTTACTAAGACTAACACTATGCTATGAGATCATGTCGACAGAAAACTACAGCCTTTGCCCCTACTCTGAGGCCACTGTGATGGTGTATGTGACCTTTACTCGCTAATTTTTTACCTCCGTTGCAATTGCGATGAAAAGATCCTCAGATTCTTAAACCCTCCAGATGACTATCCATGAAACTGGTCTGGTCTCTTCTTAGCTTTATCTTTACTCTTCTCTATAGCAGACCTCTCAATCTGCCTTACTGACTCCACAAAAGTGGAAAACCTCTTTCTGTTCTCTAAAGTAGATGTCTTCGTAGTCAAATCTGTACTCAGGCCCTTCTCAAACCTACATATCCTCTCCTTATATGTTTCCTCCATGTGAGGGAAGAACCTCAGAAGCTCCATAAACTTCAACTCATACTCATTGATGGTCATTGGTCCCTGACAAATCTTCTCAGACTGAGAGATCTTCTCATCTAGATATGTCTGGAAAGTATCGGCTCACAAATTCTCACTGAAACGCTTCTCATCCTATCATGACTCTAGGTCTTTTCTTCTCCTCTATGGCCCACCAATGGTCAGCACTACCGTTTAATAGGTACACAATGTGCTTCACCTTATCTTCATATGGAATGTTTAGGATCTTGAATGCCTTTTCCAATTATTTGAACCACATGTATGTGTTTGCTTTTTCAAAGGTACCCACAGATTCGATTGCCCCAACATGTCTGAGCCTCTCAAATGCCTTCTTGACACCCTGGGATTCTGCATTAGGGATGTATGACCTAGCTTGAAGTGTGGGTGCTATGTCTGTTAGATGCATAGTCATGGACATTAGGTGTCCAAACATGGACTGAAACACAAGGTTGGCCATGTTTTTTGGGTCAAACTTAGACATCACGATCTTATTTGCCCCACCTATGGCACTGTATCATCACATTCCTAACTCCTATCATCACCTCATAGTGCAACATAGTTACTCTCAGCATGTTCTTCTCGCTCTCTAGACATCTGCACAAGCATAAGCCCTGATCATATATGTTGGATTAGGTAAGAACATACATAAAACCTATGTCCTATGTCCCCGTAGACTCAGAAAACCTAGGACTCTAATACCAACTTAACTGTGACACGCCATCACACTAAATGATATTACTCAAAATATGAAACACAATCAACAACTAACTAATTACATTGCAGGAAAAGCAAAATAATTAAAACTGATTCCAATATCACAAACATGTTCTGAAACATTTACATAAAGGTCCAACCTTTCCATAATTTCATATAATGTTCCATGTATTTTCATATGAATCTAGTGGCCTCACTCACAACTTGTATACAAAAACATTCGATATGTACATGCCCAGACACGTCTTAGCCTTTCAAATGTCTTTTGGACATCCTGGGATTCAACATTAGGGATGGGTGCCATATCTTGATGTGCGGGTACTCTATCCGCTAGATGTGTAATCATGATCGTCATCTGTCCAAACATGGACTGAAACACAGTGTTGGCCTTATTTTATGGGTCAAGCAGAGGCAACACAGGCTGCTCTAACCCTACCTGTAACACTATATCATCGTGTGTTGCCTCCTATCACCACCTCCTAGTGTGACATAGCTTCTCTCAACATGTTCTTGAAACTCTTCAGACATATCTGCCCAAGCATATGCCCTGATCAGATATGTTGGATTACGTAAGAACATACACAAAACCTATGTCCTATGTCTCCGTAGACTCAGCAAACCTACAGATCTGATACCAACTTAACTGTGATACGCCATCACACTAAATGAGATTACTCAAAACATAAAACACAATCAACAAGTAACTCATCACATTTCTAGAAAAGCAGAATAATTAAAACCAATTCCAATATCAAAAACATGTTATGACTCATTTACATAAAGGTCCAACCTTTCCATAAGCTCATATATTATTGCATGTATTTATATCTGAATCTAGTTGCCTTAGTCACAATCTGTATACAAAAGAAATATTCCACATGTACATGCCATATATACAAACACTAGAATACTGCCAAAAACTCATGTTGATACATGTATATCATCTACAAAAGATGTCCCATGACCAGACCTAAGAGTACATGGATGACACTAAGACGCTACTACTAACAACTACTGTCCAAACTTCAATGTCTAGTTATCACCAGGCTACTCCTCTTCTGCTACACGATCTTGACCACATCGTAGACGACCAGCTAAAAAGATGTGGTAACCCATATGGTGAGACTCATGTCCCAGTGAGATATATAATTATGACGCCCCCAAATTTTCTAAAAATTAATCTAATGTGTGTCATCTAAATTGAAACCCTCACCTCAGTGAGAATCCCAATTTACACACCCCACACTAGGCTAAGAAGAAGAAAATTAGAGGAAGTCAGAAGGAAACAATAGTAGCACATGCACATGAACAATAATAAAACCATACAACACTTGTTCACCATTCAACATATAATTACAACATGAATTGTTACAACATCTAATATTACACATTGAACAACAAACTTATACATATACATGTACTACCACTAAACTACATGATCTTAAGACAATAGGTCCACCTGTACATCAACTCACCATACAACTCTCAACTATCCTGGATCTTCAAGATCATATGTCCACAACCTAAAACAAAGATTACATGTGGTACACGTCAACACAATATTCAAGAATATTGTACTAAGTATGCCTACGTGTATTTTATATACCTCTCATCATATCTTGGCAATAAGAAAAACTAGTACTTGGCAACATTGAACAAATATAAGAAAAAGTGTATACTTGCACAAAGATATTCATTAATAAAAGAGAACACTTATTTTAAGCATATTTTCCATTATATCATCCATGCATTGACTACCTGAGAGTTGAATGCATTAAGGCCTTTATGATAACTACCAAAGAGTTAGATTATATGTACAATGTGACCACTACCAAAGAGTTAGGTCACTTCCAAGCACGCTATCGAAGAGTTAGTGCTTTCATATGTGCAATGTGACCACTACCAAAGAGTTAGGTCACTTCCGAGCACACTACCAAAGAGTTAGTGCTTTCATATAACAGAACAGGTATATTATGTTTGATATGTTCATAGCAGTAATTATGGAAAATCAAGCAACATATCATACAAGCATAATCATTTCAACTAATACCATATGCCAAGGATTTACTACCATATAACACAAGCATATAGTATAATAAGACAAGTAAGAGGTAATGACAAACCTTGATCACATATATCCTAATCATCATACTCCTAATGTCAACTATATCTTGGTCAACCCCTGATTAAGACGAGACCACATGATATCATCAGGTTCTCATCACCATAACCCTAGTTATGTCCATTTTAGGGTTTACTTAACTCAATTGAATATTCTCATAATTACTTATATTCTTGTCTTGAAATTATCTTACTGATGTCATATTCCATATTATAGTTCATTTACTAATAATT
The DNA here is from genome assembly GCA_963693085.1 of Alisma plantago-aquatica. Taxonomy (NCBI): domain Eukaryota; kingdom Viridiplantae; phylum Streptophyta; class Magnoliopsida; order Alismatales; family Alismataceae; genus Alisma; species Alisma plantago-aquatica. The sequence continues at coordinate 345,125,075 of OY856413.1, forward strand.
GTGTTGCATATAATGATTTGCACATATTAACCATAGGTTACATGCATTAACCAAAATTAGGGTTTCAAACCATGTATTAAGGGTCAACTTCATATAACATGGATTATATTAATCTAATTGATATCAGAGTTCCACATTAGCTTCCAGTTACTGATATAAGCTTACACTAAATATTTTGTCATTTATTGATCATATATGCCTTTTCTACATTTTATTTGGGGTTATCAGTCCTAATTATCCATATAGAGCAAATTATATGATTTCTTGCATCAACAACATAATCACTAACCTTATATGGATTATAAATGTGAATATAGATTTGCTGACATTTTATCATAATTTTAGGCCATCGTTTGCTATTTATTATCCATAAACAAGTGTAATGCATCTTGCATGATATCGCTATGATTAGTGCATCAAAAGCCTAGTATTATGATTTCATGTTGTTTTACACATTTTTTTTAGAATTTTGATATATTATTTGTATTTTTCTGACAACCAGGCTAATTATTGTAAATTATCCAAAATCTAGGCATTTTTGGGGTTTTCTTACCTTTTAGCCAATCCAGAGCCGCCACGTGTCCCCATGGCTGGAGCAACTCCTCACTCCTACTTGGTGGTTGATTGTTCTTGGTTGATTCGGTTGGTTTAGGTCTGGATCCAGTTCCTCCTTGGTTTCTCTATGAACCAAGATGAACCGCCTGGTCTGAGGCCTGAACCGGGTCAGCCTCCTCTCTTTCACTCGCGTTAGGGAGTCCCATGCCTGTGTGAAGCAGGGATAGAGTTCCTCTGTGGCACTCCTCTCTGGAGATAAATCCTGGTGACTCTGAGGTTCCTCGCCGGCTCCAAAGCTCCACGGCTACCGTCGTCCTAGGTTGCATTTGTGGAGCTTGATCTGCACGAGCTTGTTGGCCATTTCCACCGCTGTGCTGGTGGCAGAAGAGGGCAAACTATCCTCATCCAAGGAATCTCCATGAAATCTTCTCACACGCACCGTAAGGTCCATAAGAAGACATTTTGTCCTTTGATTCGATGTGGGAAAGTCCCTCAAGTCTGTACCGACCTCCTCCTTCTTTTCTGACAAGGTCAAGCTCCTTGACCACCGAAAACTTAACATCATCCCACAAAGCATGTCATTTTTGACACCCTAGATCTCAACCTTGCTTTTCTTCTTCTCCTCTTCTCCTGGTATCTCATCTGCCTCTACTTCCTCCTCAAAGATCGAGCTGCTATCCACAATGGAGAAGCAAAGAAGAGGGAGTGATCATTCTCTCCCATCTGCTCTTGCAACAGGGTATGAGACGGGTCAGAATGTAGAATAAGGACAGAATTAATAGAAGTAGTTAGTAGTGATCGAAGAACATACTTACCTCCCTCTTGTTACACGTTGTCTAGAAAGGAGAAGAAAGCATTTTGTGAATGCTTGGTAAATGTTAAGGTTCCACATGGTTACTCATCCAACATCCGTACATTGGTATCAATGAAAGATCTGAAGTTGATAGGTCTTAAATCTCATGATTGTCACACTCTAATGCAACAAATATTGCCTGTGGCAATTAGATCTATATTGCTGAAGCATGTAAGGTTTGCAATCACCAGACTTTGTTTCTTTTTCAACAGTCTGTGCAGCAACGTTATTGACCCTGATACCCTCAATAATTTGCAAAGAGAAGTGGTTTCTACCCTATGTCATCTTGAGATGTATTTTCCTCCGTCATTCTTTGATATCATGGTACATCTTGTTGTCCACTTGACTAGGGAAGTGAAAATGTTGGGACCAGTTTTCTTGCATTGGATGTATCCCTTTGAACGATACATGAGCATTTTTAAAGGTGATGTTCGAAACTGTTATCGGCCTGAAGGGAGTATTATTGAGGGTTATGTGGCGAGAGAGGTTATGGATTTTTGCAATGACTTTCTGAGTGGTAATGACGCTCCCGTGAATGACAAGAATATTGAGGAGCATTTTGGCAAAGGAGTTTTGGGATCACGGGTGAAAGTAATCAACTGTGAGCAGTTGGAGCAAGGTCACTTGTATATTTTACACAACATCGAAGAAGTGAGTGTTTATATCGAGGAACATACCAATTTCATCAAGAGACAATATCCTCGATCCAATTCAATGTGGCTTGCTAGAGAGCATAACAAGACATTTATTAAGTGGTTTGAAGATAAAGTCTTACATCAACTATCTAAAACACCAGATAATCTTACTGAAACCATCAATTGCCTCACCTTTAAACCAAAATTGAATGTTATGTCTTATGAAGGGTTTGACATAAATGGTTTCTCATATTACACAAAGTGTCAAGATGATAAGAGTGTCATCCATAATAGGGGGGTCACCCTTCAAGCGTCTTCATTATTTTTTGCAAGTGCAAAGGATAAAAGTCCACGTGAAGCTAAAATGTCATATTACGGTGTCATTGAAGACATATGGAAGTTTGACTATGTAGATTTCAGAATTCCACTCCTTAAATGTAATTGGGTTGACAACAACAAAGGAGTTATAGTGGATGAATTGGGTTTCACATTAGTGAACTTTGAAAAGATTGGCGAGAAGGGTGAACCATTCATATTGGCATCACAGGAAAAACAAGTATTTTATATCGATGATCCTGCAAATGATAAATGGTCGGTTGTTCTTCATGGTAAAAGACAGTTCATGGAAGATCCTATAGATGAAGAAGAGTACTATGATAAGTATGATGACTCCAATCCATTCTCAGTTGGGTTGCCACCACCACCAAACATTGAAGCTGGGGATCACAATGACTTGTATGTTCGCGGGGATCATAATGAAGGATTTTTAATTGATAAAAGATGACAATATTAGAGGCATGCATGTTTATATTTTTATTATGATCCCATGATGACTGTGTTGATGATGACCATGAGGGTAAGGACGTGCCTGAACCGCCTGACAATGTAAGTTTTAAGAATATATCCCTGAGGTTTCTATCTATATGTTCATTTATAATTTTTTTTAGGGAAGTCAGAGGGTTTTTTTATTCATCTTGCCCCTCTCATGCAAGCAAAAACTTGTGGATCATTACATCATACATTTCTTTCAGCAGAAATAAAATTGGTAGTACTACTACCATTACAGGACTCAGAAAAGATAATATTAACTAGACTACTAGGAGGTACCCTATATACTAAGGAACCATCCTTGGATTTTTGGTGATGTTTATCAAGGCCATCAACAACCTTGTTCCCTTCTCTAGGGATATGATTGAGATTCCAGTAATCCTTCCACCCACTCTTGATGTCAGCTAACCAAGGCATAAGTTTGGGGAAATGTTGTATATCACCTTCAACAGCTTCAATAGTCTTCTGTGAATCAGTTTCAAAATTGATCTTATTGCAAGTAAAATCATTGCTGACCTCAACTACCCAGTGAACAGCCCTGACCTCGGCTTCCAGAGCATTGTTGGCATAAATCTTCCTACTCCAGCCTCCTATCCATCCTCCATTCCAGTCTCTACAAACAAAAGCAATAGTCGAAAAGTTCTTTTTGCCCCTGAAAGTTGCATCAGTGTTTATCTTCCAGCAATTGAGGTTCGAAGGCTGCCATCCTCCAATCTCCTGGTGAGGCCTTTCTTTCTTACTTCCTGTAGGTGTGAAGGCTAGATCAGTAAGCTTGCATTCCTTCATAATAAGGTGAGCTATGTAGCTGCTAGAGAGAATAGTTCCTTCGAAGACATGAGCATTCCTCCCTTTCCATATTTGCCAGCATCCCACCATGAAAATTGTGCTCTTGCTTTTATCAGTATTGATACAGTTTTCCAGTCATTTCCACACATCAGTAATCGAGAAGAAATTGTTCCAAAGTTGGTTCCTCAAAATGACTTTCCAAACAGCTTGGGCTCTGGGACAGTCCCTAAGAGCGTGTAAAATGGATTCCTCATGGGCACCACAAATGGGACACACTGCATTGGTAGTCCAGCCTCGGTTCATCCGTTTCTGGTTAGTTAGAATCGCCTTATGACCAACCAGCCAGATGAAAAATTTAATTCTTCTAGCAATCTTCACTTCCCAGATGATGTTCCACCTTCCCTGGACTCTAATGTCCTTGTTCTGACGTAGGATTTGGTAGACACTCTTAATCGTGAATTGACCAGTGTCGGAATGGTCCCAATCTAGACCATCTTCCTCCTCCTTCTGTCGAGGTATATCAACTTCGGTGACCTGATTGACAATTTCAGTAGGAAACCAATCAGCAAGGAAGTCAGTATCCCATCCATTGGTCGAGTTAATCAAGCTCGCTACCTTCAAACCTTGCAGCTCCTCAGGAATTGGTCGACTGCTGTATTGAAAGAGTCTGCCATCTATATCAAACCATCTATCATACCAGACGTTAATGTTCTGTCCATTAACCGGTATCCAAGTCGAATTATTTGAGATAAACTCTTTAAACTGTAAAGCTGAACGCCCTAGCCTGGATAAGCTGATGCCTCTACCTTCAGTATGCTTGCTGTACTTGCTAGCCAGGATCTTACACCAACTGGAATTCCTTCTAGTGGTAATATCCCAGGCGTGTTTAGCAATGTGAGCAGCATTTAGCTCTCTCATACTCCGAATACCAATCCCCCCATGCTCCTTACTGCAGGTAACCTTGTTCCAAGCAACCAGAGAAAGGGGGTGGCCTTTATGATTACCACCCCATATAAAGCTACGGATCGTGCTGTCTATACGATCACAGACTTTGATAGGAATCACAGCCGTCTGCATCACATAGCTAGGAATGGCAGTAAGGGTTGACTTTGCCAAGCAAACTCGTCCATTTTAGGATACTAGTTAATAGCAATTCTATTTAATTTGCAGAGCATATTTGATCTAGATGAAAAGTTGCATCATATAGGATGAAGGAAGCCACAAAGACTGGGAGGAGTTTGTTACCCAAAGAAAAATAAATGAATTCAAGGTATTAAGAGCCACTCCCAATTTAATTAATATACGTTTTTATGTATTCACCTATTCAAGATTAACCTTTAGTGTTACTAACCAAATCAATGTGCTAACTAACTAGGCTATCAGCGATGCTCAACGAGCAAGGCGTGCACTGAGAGAAAGCAAGCATCAAACACTAAGGTTATATAGATATATAGTGGGACTAAGGTGACGATCCCACCTGCTAAAACAGGTTACCGAAAACTACATGTTACGACTGGGAGGTCGTGATTCAGCAACCGTATGCATTAGCAGGAGGACAAACAGATTTCACCACGAGTTAACATTGAAGAAGGTCTACTAACCTACACTGAGCTAAATAAGTTTATCAGTACTAGCCTAAGGCACAAGTACCATTCATCGGGACAATGACGGTCGTGGAAGCTTAGTGGCCACTACACGTTCAATTGGCCAATGGCCACTAAGCTTCCACGACCGTCATTGTCCCGACGAATGGTACTTGTGCCTTAGGCTAGTACTGATAAACTTGTTTAGCTCAGTGTAGGTTAGTATATCTTCTTCAATGTTAACTCGTGGTGAAATCTATTTGTCCTCCTGCTAATGCATACGGTTGCTGAATCATGACCTCCCAGTCGTAACATGTAGTTGTGGGTAACCTATTTTAGCAGGTGGGATCATCACCTTAGTCCCACTATATATGTACTAAGCTAGTGTTGTATGTAAATTCGGCGTTGTTGTTGTTATGCACTACATATGTGTTAGTCTATCATGTTGTTCCAGATCAGTATCATTAGTTTGATTATGATGTGTCAATTTCATTGTATCCTTGAAGATTATGCAAAGTTGTATGACGTGCTTATCATTTTTGACGTGCTTATCATTTTCTTTTCAAGATAAACCATTAATACTTATATTTTTCACTCTCTGTCTACTACTTTTTTTGAAAATATATAACATCGTTATATATACTTACAATTGTTAATACTTATATTTTTCAGTCTCTGTCCACCCACAACAGTCACTATGAACTGGGCATCTATGCCAATGTTACTATTCCCTAATGAAGAACAATTGAACATCATCCTAGATGATCGTTCCTTAAGCCAACTAACAATACCCAAACATTGGCATTTTCTAAATGGAAGACACTATAGGCCTAGTGAAGTGACCCTAAATTTTGGCAATTCTTCACATGTTATCGAGGTTGAGTATGATTTGGCGGGAAATCTTGTATCAAAATCAGGTTGGCGTGATTGGATTAGAAAGATGCTAGTGGGCCGTACCAATAAGCTTTTTCTCCGTCCAGTTGGCCTAATACCATCAAAGTTTGGATAACCAACGTTAACAACGAGACCCATGATCATTTATGACGGTATGAGCGCATGATTGATGATATCAACTCGGACGAATCTGATGATGAGGCCCATGTTAGTTCATAAGACCACGGTAGGTCCAAGTAACAAATATAATTGTCATGTCTTGTTTTGTGTTTACACTTGTTGTCTTAAAGTAATCAATCCTCATAGCTACTTTCTTTTCTGAACTTCAGGAGAAGATCACCACAATGAAAAGGCCTCGAAGTTACTGATGCGGGACTATGTTGGTGTAGTATTTAGTTGTTTATCTATCTATGTATTAATAGATGCAAGTTGTTCATTTTTCTGAATTTGCTTCCTAGTTGCTTATGGAAGCTGCATATGATGGGTATAATACTACTTAATTCATCAACTGACATTCTATTTTGTAAGGGTTTTTAATGCTACAACCTTTCTTTTATGTCCCTATCTGTCATGAAATGAATGAATTTTCTACATGTGTCTGAATGTGTGAATGTCATGATGAATAAATGAATGTTTCTACATGTGTGAATGTGAAAATGAATAGAACTACAGATTGCTACATGAATGTTTCTACATGTGTGAAAATTGAATGGAACTGCAGGTTGCTAAATGTGTGAACATTTATGTTGTCAATTTTGCAGGTTTGTGGCCTGTTGTTGGCTGCTAGCAATGGATGTTGTAAAACCTACAGTTCATAACTGAACTGCAGGTTTCTCATCCTGCGACCAGCCACAGTAGGTATGCAGACTGACAGAAAAAAAAATCAAAACATATGTGTCGGTTATTTGAACAAAACTGACACCTATGTTATACGGCGGTGGTTTTCCACCTAAAACTGACGTCTATGTGACCAGGTACCACGGCCGTGCTGGGAAGCACGACCGTGGTTGTAGGCAAGGGATATGGTGTCAGTTATTATCACAAAACTGACATCAGTTCAGATGATGTGGTGACGGTTTCTTATACAAAACCGTCGCCTATAATCCCTTGGCGGCGGTTGTTTAGTAAACAACTGACTCCTATAGTCCCTTTGCTAGCGCATTTTCAGTGGCGGGAAAAGTTTGGGTGTCGGTTTTTACTAAACAACTAACGCATATAGTCCCTTTGCTGGTGCGTTTTCAGTGGCGAAAAATGTTTTGGCGTCGGTTGGTATCCGACGCCGAAGGTGCCCCCTTTAGCGGCGCCCACTTGGGTGTCACTTTGAAACCGACACTAAAGGGATTAAATAACTGACGTTAAAAGGCTTTTATGTAGTAGTGTCTTCTTTACCCTCAATCTATACGAGTCCACCATAATGACACATATGGTCAAGCTTCTAACATCCTAGTCCATCCTTGGTACAAGTCACGACACTAGTAAAAGGAGGTGGGTATGCAACCGTACCATCTAAGGTACAACCACAGTTTTCCTCAATCTCATCATATATATATATATATAGAGAGAGAGAGAGAGAGAGAGAGTCAGGCTAGAATACACTCGAGTGTATCCGGAGAGGAATACACTCAAGTAGTTTTTCATGATGCAAATTTTTTTTGAAAATCTAATCCATTGATCTTCTTAAACATCTCGTGAATGACTCATATGCAAAATTTGAGCACATTTGGATATGCATAGCTTATGTTATGAAGACCACAAAAATTATGCATTTCAAATTAGTTTCGCGCGCCGATTTTGTTGCCCTCAAATGAGTGACTTACACTCATCCAAATGGGATCAAAATTTGTAGGTAGCCTAGTTATAGTATGATGGTGAAGATCAATGATTTACATTTTGCAAAAAATAGTCTTGATATGCAAACACACTTGAATGTATTTTTACGATCCATACACTCGAGTGTATTCTATCCTGACTATATATATATATATATATATATATATATATATATATATATAATATTTGAGATAAATCCACAGTTGTTCTCTTACCGAGAAATGACCGTAGTAATCCTCAAAACCTTGGTGTCTGGATGTCAAGGACACACAGTTTTTTGCACCCCACATACTCAATAGTTGCACTATGAGTTTTCTTAGGAATTCTCATTTCACCATCTCGCAAGTCATGACCATGTAATGGATCTTATGGCATAGGAACTACATGATTAGGGTTTCACTTGATTAGTTAATGCCAATTGGGTGACTTAAGGATGCATCAAACAAGTGGATATACAAACCCTAATTTGTTTCTAGAAAACATATAAATAGAACAACTCCAAAAGATACAAAATGTATGAGGTACAATTCTTAATCACATTCGCCGCATAGTACTATTTGTTGTCATTCATGAGACCACACTTGTCATCATAACACCATAGGATATGAATATTAATCACACTATTCAAGGGATTCAACTCTTGTCATATCATAAATAGGATTACACCTCCATTAGGGCTCAATTATGCCAAAGGTCACTATGACCATAACATCATTCCCTATAAGACCATCATTATCTTTCCATGCCTTATAACAATGCTCATCTGCCCATTACCAAACATGTGACGTATGAGTAGAATATAGAAAGGAACTATGATGTTTATGTAGCAACATATTAGGGTTTAAACAACAATAAGAGAGTATTTCACTATCACATTAATCATTCAAGAGGGTTGATCACAATCAATTGCCATCGCTTAGTTACATCAGGGTTAGGTATAACAAGCTATGCTTTATTAGAATTATACATCAACTCATTATGGTGATTATCAATTATATTCATACAAGTTCAAAGGTAAGAATACAATATTAAATGCATTGAACCCTCAAATTCACACCACCAAAACCAAAACATCACACTATGGGCTACGCCCAACACCATCAGATGTTGAGGCATCAAATCCTAACCATTGGATTATGTTCTTCATTCAAAACAAACATCACACTATGGGCTACACCCAACACCATCAAATGTTGATGCATCAAATCCTAACCATTGGATTATGTTCTTCATTCAAAACCATCGGTTGAAGTATAAGTCTAACCCTTGAATAATTTAACTATGAAAACCAACATATTAGAGCTTAAAGGAATCATCACATAACACTCAGTCTTACCATCATTTGTGGTTTCTAAGACCACCATCGATTGTGTTGTCCAGGACCACCATCGATTTTGACACTTAGTGCCACCATCCAATCATGGGGTCAAAACTCTCATCAGTTGACACCATTGAGTGTTGAACCATCACTACCATTGTTTGATGGTTATAGGTCATTGGACCAATGAGTCTTGAGCATACAAAAAGGATCTAAAATAGAACTAAGGTGTGGCCATAGGATTTCATGGAAAATGCAAGTAAAACAACACTAAAGGCAACTCCATCAGTCCTAGCAAGAAAACAATCCAATAGATCTTGCATAAGATAAGAATCGGTTAAAAACCCTAAGTGTAACCCATCGTTTAAGAAGAACCAAGAACCATTGATTAACATGTAAGCAAGGTCTAAGGCTTCCTATACCTTAGGAAGGTCTTGCATAAGGTTTCAAGTTTTCTCATGTCTATAAACTACTTAAAGAACAACACTTGATCTTAAACCCTTGAGAAAGGTAGCTTATTTATGCTTAGAACCTTATTTTAGAGAAAGAAGATGAACATATAAGGTAGTAGTAAGAAATAAACATGAGGAAGGTTATATATATCACCTCTAGAAATAAGATAAAGCTCCAGACAATAAGGTATCTTGACAAAAGGAGTAAAGAAACCCTAGTTAAGCTCTGAACTCGGTCCATCAAGATCTCTATCCATAAGGGAAGCAAACCCTAGGTCAAGGAAGCAAGGAAGAAGGGTTCTCTAAGCTTTAGCGCATGTTTTACCATGAAAAATCATGTTCCCGTCCATGAACAAGGAAGAAGGACGTAGAAAAGCTAGATAAATCAAGGAGAGAAGGAAGAAATTACTTGCTTAGGTGAAGAACAAGCATGAGAAGCTTGACAAGCTCAAAAGGAGAGTAGATCCAAGTTCTAGCCACATATACAAGGAGATCGCCCACCTTCTTCTACCTTGGGAACACTATTCACCACCAAATAAGGTAACAAAAAGATCTAGATAGTAGGGAATAGATAAGAATCCAAAGATTTCGTTTGGGTGCAAAAAGGAAGGGTATAAAGCTTATTGATGAGGAAGAAGAGAAGCTTGAGGTGTCCTAGTAGGTTTTCCATGTTTCAATGGCCTATAACTATCACATACATGCAAGATGCATCTCCATAAGTTGTGGGAGTCTTCTAATCCATTGGATGTTGGCATCCTAGGCCAACCATCGAGTTTCATCACTTGGTGATCATCGACTCTTGAAACCCTAGGTCACTTGGTGGTAAACCATCACTTGGTCATCCTTTCTCAGAAAACCACCAGTCCATGGGACCCCAAGAGAGAAAACCATTGACCTACCACCTATAGAGATCACCAGAGGTTGTACCAACCTTGTGATGACCATCAAATGTCACTCATCCAGGGGAACCATTGGTTGATGGCCTCTCAAGGTAGCTCATGCATGTGAGCCAAAATCCTAACATACCTAAGAAGGGTAACACCCCCAAACCAAGGTATATCTAGGTATCCCATGGCCAAAAAATCTCAAGAATTATAAGAAAACATATTAGTAACATAAAACATGTGACAAATTGCAAGAAAAACCTTAGATATGGGTACATTGCAGAAAAGTCCAAAACGTTCACAAAATTGCATAACTTGTCCAAACTGGACCAAACTTGAAACTTAATCTTGTTATTTTATATGAAAGAACCTATTACGGTTTTTATTAAGGTTTTAAGTTTTCAATTATGATAATTAACCATGTTCAACATTTAAGCAAGGTCAGGGGTCTTACATTTCTTTTTGGCTTTGATGGCATTGCTGATGTCATATTTGATCTTCAAAATATGAGTTAAATAGGTTGCCTACCATGGCCCTTGTTGTTTTGTGATTACCAAGCCTGGTCAACATCCACATCCAAACCCCCTAAAGGTTGTTAGCTATGCAAAGACCCAACTATTTTTCAACCATATGAGAGACCAAAGGTTCTTAATTTACATGAATTCAAAAAACATATGGTTGTGGCTTTCATCAACATCGAAACACATCACACATCTAGGATCAATTATAATTCCCCAATTGCTCAGATTGTCCTTGGTCAATAGTCTCCCATGGATGACTTTATCAGTTGTTGTGCTCTATTTGGGAATGTGGTAGGAACCCCACAACAATTTAAACCAAGGAACTATGTTGCCTGCATCAATGTTGATCCATTGTTTCCTTTGTTGATTTCCCAACCAAAAAAACCATGCTCAACCACATCATATAGGTGGTTGAAACGTTCTCATTCCTTCAAGACCCCCATCCAATCTCTAGAAGGCGATGAATCATCGACAAAAGCATAAGACAATACCTCAACCTCATCCAATTAGTTTCTATACTACGGATAATTATTAGTAAGAAATATATCCATCCTCTTTGTTTGGCTAACATCAAGGAGACCGAATACCTTTTTGATATTAAGACCGCCTTCTTTTGTAAGGTTTTGCAATCACATACCAGGTGACACCTTGGCTCCCCCTCCCCATATGAAGTTAGCAATCCATTTTCTCATTGCATCAGCCATCAAAGATGGCACCTCCCAAACCTCACACTAAAATCACATCATACTTTACAACACTATTCTGACCAAAACAAGTCGCCCAACCATCATTTGGGTTGAAAGTGTGTAAAATTGTCAAGTCATTATATGGCTTGAAACAAACACCCACATCCTTCAACTCAAACTTGCTACGAAATAATAACTTTGTCTCACTGTGTTGAGAAGATACTAGAGAGATTTGAGTACACGTCACATAGACCTGTTAAGACTTGATATGATTCATCCATGATGTTGTTCAAAAAGGATATTAGTGTTCTAGTGTCTTAATTAAGATACTCCCAAATTATTAGAAGTTTGATGTATCTCATGAACTACACATGTCCAGACATAACATTTGTTGTGAGAAAGTTAAGTAGATACACCACATGTCCCATTAAGACCCATTGGGAAGCTCCTGACATGGTATTGAGGTATATCAAGGGAACGTATACCCTTGGGATGGATTATGGAAAATATCTTTCTATAGTCAAAGGATATTGTGATGCATGATGGATTACCATGAACTCAAGGAGTAATGGTGTGTCAAATATGTATTCTTGTTCAAAAGAGGTGTTTTTTCTTGGATGTCTAAGAATCAAACCGTAATGTATCGTTCAAATTTTGAGGCTGAGTTGGATGCTTTAGATGAAACTAGATTGGAATTTGAATGGCTACATGGACTTCTGTCCAGTTTACCTATGGTAAAGAATCTGCTTCCTACAATTTTAATTCATTATTATAGCACTACAAGCATAGCTAAGATAAAGAGTTATAAGTACAATAAAAAACAGAGTATATACATCAAAGTCAGACTCAATTCTATAAGAGAATTAGTGTCTAATGAGGTAGTGGTTGTGGATTATGTAGGTTCCAAAGAGAATACAATTGATCTTTTCACTAAATATCTTAACCTGGACTAAGTAGAGAATCAGACTGGAGCCCCTTATGAGTCATAGGAAGTAGCAATTCTACCCAAAAGAGCAGAGATCCCACATATTGGGTTCAATGTGGTAATAATAAGTTGTCAGGTGAATTAGATAACACTACTTGATGCTTCTTACATCTATGTGTCTATCCCCTAAATACCTGTTAGTGTCATGACTACAAGTTATCAAGAGACTAGTCTCTAAATGGTAACAAAACTTAGGACATGATGTTAACAATAAATCCTTGGAGACTCCAACTAAATGATTGATATTGTGTAGGCCACAATAGGAGAATTAGTTCGTTCCCTGATATCAATCATGACATGTCTTTTTGGATACATGGCCTTGATGCATCATATTTCCTTTCCTCCATGTATTTATTGTGTTGTTACAAACCGATACTCTTGCACCCAAGGTTCATGTTCAAAATTTTTATTCACCTAGTTCTTGTGGGAGTCAAAGTTGGATAGTTCAAGTAGATTCAAAATAAAAGGTATATGATGAAATCACAGTTTGAAGGACTGAGTGCCAGATCACACTACACATTAGACTTTTTGGGGGATTGTTGAATATATGACTATTACAACCAACTATCTATATGGGTTAAGCTCAGTGGAGTGCATCTAGTACATAGAGTACAAGTAGTTTATGTCATATGAAAATGGAAAGAATCTTTAGACCCACGTTGCTTGCTCCTAGAACTTTTTGGTCCTTATTTGTAGGATCATACGTGACACTAGTTTTCAAAATGCTCTAGAAGAGGGTATGCTCACCCTTGTGGTGGGTATGGTGACCAAAACACACACACGCATGCATGCACATGCCTCACCACGCCTCGCCTCACCTGACCAAGTTTGGGCTTGCGGTTTATGGATTGGGGGTTGTGGGAATTTCTTCCATCTTCTTTTTGTTTTGTATAAGAAAACAACTATGTAATTAATTATTAGTTCAATTAATTGTAATTTTTATAAATAGATTTGTTTTCTAGTTTCGTTTACAAGAGCATCGTGTGATCTTGTATTATTGGTAATAGGACGTGGGGCGTGAGAATGACATAATTAAGCCTTTGGTCATTAGGATTAAACACAACTTTCAAACAATAGTCGTCGATCATTTGTGTGTGTAAAACCCTAACCCAATCTCCTCTTCTTACTTTCGTTGTTTGAAAACTACCACATAGGGATTTGTCTCATGTGTGAAGCGTGTTTGTCATTCTTCTCTCAAAGAGGTGGTATGTGGGGTGGTGGTAACTATAATTGTTGGGCTGCACTAGCAGTGCAAGATGTTCATCATCAATGCGTGAGCGAAATGTTTTCCTGCTACAGGTTTTGTGACCTAATCAATTAGAAGAATGACGCTTATGCAGAATGATTGTGAGTTGTTGAATGCTTTAAGTATCACGCTCATTTCTAAAAAGAATGATCTGGTATGAGTTTCTGACGTCGTTTATTTTCTATTTTCCTGCTCTAATTATTTTATATTTTTATATATGGATCTATTTTCAAACTGTTAATTTTGTTACAGTTGTTGTTGCTACATGTGACGACATAATAATCATTAACAACAAAATATTCACATAAAAACATTTTCTTATGTGTATTTCTACTATAGAAAAATGTGTAGTTTTCGGTGAGACATCTTTCGAAAGTGTGGATCATATAAATAAAAGAGTTCTTCTATATGGACCAGAAATGGCACCCATCCTCCCTAATTGTGTTCTCATGCATGCAAGAGGACAAAAAAGGTTCCCAAATGGGTGCCACTTTTGGTCCAAGTATCGGATTCCTAAATAAAACCATTGAATGTACACAAATTAATCCATCTCCGTTTTTACTCGTTGACTGGTAAATTTAAGTTGCAGGGGGCTTAAAAAAAAAGTTGCACGGTTGAAGCATATTACATAGACGGGTTGACGAGCTGAGAGAAACGAATTAGAAAGCCCACTAAGAATATGAACGGTAGCCACTTGCGCAACGCCACAAGCATGGAAAGCGTTTCGTGGTGAACATCGTAGTTAATTGTTTCTCAGCCTCTTCAAGCATTGACAATGCCTAGGTCAGAGCTTTGGTTTGCAAATTGATGCTTTAGCAGAGTGATTGTGAACAGTACGGAATCTGCAAACAGTGCTTAATCATACTGTTAGATCTTCTTTTAATCATAATCGTTTGTATTTATATTTGCCCACTAGCTTAGGCCGAGTCTTGCTCCCCGATCAGTAAATCGGATTACCAATTGGAGTTCACCCGTAACTTTATTCTTAGTTGTCTAATTTGTACTAGAAGTCTCTATTTTAATTCTATAACTAAGGTCAGCGGGGTAGGGTTTTGACATCACTTTATATCTAAGTTCTATATGTACAAATGTTCGCCTTTTGTAACCTAAATTTATTCCAAAAACTGTGGAGTGCAAATCACTGCTGCTCTACATGCCACACATCGCTGGATGCTGATGCTGGATTTGCATGTTGCTAGTTTCATCCACGTGCACGCATATGCCTTGCTCGAATTGGCACGCGCTGGGTAACAATGAACTCTTTCTGCGCTGAATGAACTATAAATTGAGAGTACACTCTCCTCTATGAGCTGAACCAAACAACACTATATCGAGCAATCCTTCTTTCTTCCCAGCTCTGCCTCCTTTGGCATGTAGGAACCAACATAAATGGCGGATGATCATTCAGTGCAGCACATCACAATAATGGCGAAGTCTCGGTGGGCACGGTGTTTGTTGACATTATCAGTCAGCAAACTGATGTCACACAAATGGCGAGGGCAATCCCAAGGTGATAACCAGATGGTGCTCTACAGTCTTCGAGCCCAGGCAGGAAAGTATACTGTCCGTCGACGGACGCTCCTTGTTTCCTTCCGGCCGACGACCTAGTGTCCGGACAGGTTACTGATGACCAGGAGAAGAAACTCACACTAGAAGAAAACACAGAACGTATGACGGTTGGGGTTCCAAAACCTGTGACGGTCATCATCATAGCGCGGCGTTTCCGATGGTTTGAACCGTCACGGTATTGTTGTATAGGGCTGCCTAAAAACACCCCAACCAATGATTTAATTTTATGCAAATGGACGGCCCAGATTGCTAGTGAAAAAGCATATAACCACTCCAATCAAAACCCTATCCCGTCTTTGTATTACATCTATTTCTTCGCGCGGTTTCCGGCTGCGACTCTGGCGCGGCGCTCCCTGTCTCGCGCGCTTCGCGCCCGCCTGGCTGGCCGCCCCTGTCTTCCTCTCAGTGTTCGCAGACCTCACATGGAATCATCTGACAGAGACCATCGTGCCTTGGTTCGGTGACCCAAGCTCCCTCTTGTACATCGACCTCTCCAGCAAGTCATCCAGCGTGATCCCCTGGCACTGACTTCTGCTAAAGTAACATTTCTTCTCTTAGGCTGCGACCGTGAAGAGGTGGGTTTCATTCTTCCTCAATACTCCTTCGTTTGCATCAATGCAGTACCAAACTTGTTGCTTCATTTTACTCCGGTCTCAAATAGAGATTTTCTTTATCCTAATATTATTTTTCTCAAGAACAAGGATGATCGGGGTATGGCTCTAGGTCATCCACTCCGGCGCCAAAATTAACGCAGGTCAATTGGCCTACAATGCACTGTTTTTTTGGCTCTAATCGTTTTCTCTGATATTCTGCTACCTTTGATATTCAACATTGAAAGCGTTTGCGGTTTGAGGGTAGTCTTGACAAAATAGGCACATACTATGAGGTAACTAGTCTATAAGATCTAAACTGTATATTTTCCTAAATAAAGAACAGGAGAATCTTTTCTTAGTTTATAATATATATACATGTACAGCGTTTCGTTAAACAATGGCAAGTTTTGTCCTAAATGTTAGCTACTCTCGAATAGCAGATTTGTAGATACCAAATTGTCCTAGTATATTTAAGAAAAGGATTTTGTCTGAATACATGCCACTACAGTGAAATTGACATTTGTTATAAGATATTCAGGTCTGCAATATCCTTTTCTTAATAAGCAAGTCGAAAATGAATCTCACTACTTAATTGAAAGTGGCCTTTGAGGATTGGTTGTAGTAATTAATAACCGATCTCCGTTAAAGCTTTTAGTCGAGTTGAACACTTAGCTTGATGTACTAATAATCTGGAATTTGTCAAAAGACACAATAACACAATCATTTCGTGCAAGAACGATGCTAGGCAGTATATCAGTTCATGGGGATTATGGTACTTATAATATGTGTAAATTTGCACTTCTTCCCCCCCCCATTACGTTTCTATTGAGAACAAGCTTTGACCAGAATGGAAACCGTGCTTTCGCTTCCAGTATTGACTTTATAGAATATATATGGGGCAAGTTCGATGTATTTTTGTAGAATAAAAATTCCACATGCTTTTTAAAACTTGTTGTGCCTATGCACAGAGTCAATATTCGTGTAACTCAGCCAAACATTGCCCATGCTGTCGTTAACCTCAATCAAGTTACTGGGTGAGATACTGGCGGAGTTTTCTAAAGGTTTGGATGAGCCTTCGTTTGTTTTCCAAACAGAATATCATTTTACAAAATATGTAAAGGAGTTTCTCATTCTTATGGTTCTCACATTAAAGTCTCTATTACATGATTCGAGTAAAGAAATTATAATGGAAGCTAAACAACCTGTTTGTAAACTTCTGCCTGCTTCTTCCGACAAAAGTGCCCCCCAATCACCTCCATTGTGCAGTACAAATAAAAAGAATCAAACATTTATGCAAAGTTTGAGAGAAAATATCGGCTAACATTTTCTTATAATAACATTTACTATAGTATTAGCAAACATGCATGTAGGCAGCCAAACGTTTCCTTTTATCGTGAAATTTCATTGGCAAAATACGATACCGACAACTGTGACGTCATTTGTGTTACAAGTTAAATTACTTGGCGAGGGCATGATCTTTAGGTGTTAATTGTATAATCATCAAGATCTTCATATCACCATTTTTTGTTGAACTGATAGTCCATGTTTTTCCATTTGCATGTATAGTTTGGAATCGAGAGGTCATTGTGACTCCACAAAACTACATTTGAGCTCTAAATTTCACTATCTATTTTATATGTAGTGTAGATGTAGGGTGGAGGCTTTGTCTAAAGCATGGAAAGGAAATGTATTCATCTCTAGTGAAATTATAAAACCTGAGGACCAAACCACATGGGATTTATAGTTCAATAAGAAGATCAAGACGTGGTTTCTGGTAGAATTGTATATAAATCCAATAGTTAATGTGTAGATATGTTGTTATCATTTTAGAAAGTATATGTGTATGAAACAAAATGCATGCTTCTGTGACTATGTGGGGATTAGATAGTTCACTATCATAATTTAGAGGGTTCTTTATAGTTGTAACAATATGTGATGGTAATTTTATGGTAATTTATATAGAATTACTTGAAACTACTTAATCTATAGGAAACTAAGGAAAGATGTGGATATAAATGAGATTCAAACATTACATTCCTCATATATTCATTGTTTATGCATTTGGTCTTCATAGGATCCTAATCTAGTTTATCAAGGTCTCTCAACATATTTCCTTGTAATTTATAAGGGAATCATATCAAAGTAGTTTTTAAAGTTGAAGAACATATTCTAGCAATGACGAAACTAATAATGGTACATAGTCTTTTTCTTTTGGATCTTTTTTGTCGGTATTTTGTTTGGAGTTTTAAAAGGTTTAGTCGAGCCTTAGGTATGTTTTTTCGTAAAAAATTCATTTTTCATATGCCAAGGAATTTCTCATTCTTATGGTTCTCACATAAAAGTTTTTATTACGTCATTTCTGTAAAGGAACTATAATCAACGATGGACAACCTGTTTGCAAACATGTACATGCTTCTTTCTACAAAATTATTCTCCCAATCATGCCCATGGTGCAATTGTATAATTGAAGAGTATTATCTATAGACACCATTCCATGATTTTAGGTATTATTCGGTTTGAACTTCCATTTTAATAAAGAATATTTCTTGGACAGGATATATAAACTCGTAAGTATGCCTCTGAAGAAAAAGTTAAGGTCAATAATCGATGTTCTAGATGGAATCAATCAGACATGTGAGAATGTGACTATGGATGATCAGGACACCACCCTCTCGCATAGTCCCACACTTTCTAAAGATACTTCATCAACATCTCATGATCAATTACTATCTTCTATAGCACGTAAGTGGTTTAGATTATCTTTTAGAGTAGTGCCTATGTTCAAAAATGCCATATATAACATTGTATTATTCATGATGTAGGAATTGCTCGGGGAAAGGCAAAAATGACCAAAGTCAACCATGTAGTTCCTCAAGCAGGTAAATATGAGGTTTGATTATATGATTGATCAAAACAATGGATGATTTCTTTGGATTCCCATTTAATTTCAGTTTTTTACACTTCAACAAGTAAAAGTGGGAATGTTAGGGTCGATGAACACCCAAGTGCTGCTAAGGATGATGGTAGAAATATACATGCATTGTGGGTATATTATGTCTGATTGTTACATGAGTATTCTTTGTAGGGATAGAAGATGTTGGTGGAGATAACACAGGTGTATCTAGTCACAAGAAGGCAGACCCTCTTGAGGTTCAAAGTTACCCTACTCTCTTTGTGGGAAATCATAAGATAGGTTAGATACTTGAATACTACAATCATTTTTCTTTGTATACAGATTTTATGGGTTATCACATGATTAGTATTTTGTAGGAATAGAAGAAATTGCTGGAGATAACATAGGTAGATCTAGTCACAAGAAACCCCACTCTCTCAAGATTCAAAGTCAACCTACTTTCGTTGTGGGAAATCAGAAAGTTGGTGAGAAACTTGACTATTATAACCATTTTTATGAGGATACTCTCACATCTACTTTAAATGACTAAATTATTCTAACCAATACTATGTGTAACCATTACTTATTTATTGTAGGCATGGGTCGAGAATATGCTAAAATGACTAACGTGAATCATGTACTTCCTCAAGCAGGTGAATATGATGTTTGATAATATGTTAAACGTCAATAATGGTTAATTTCTTTTTATGCACATGTAGTTTCAGATTTTCCCACTTCAAAAAGTAAAAGTAAAGGTGTTCAAGTTGATGATCACGCAAGTATTGGTATATATAATGTTAAATAAATACATGCATTGTGATTTTTTCTAGGTTGTCTCATGATTAGTATTTTGTAGGGATAGAAGAAGTTGATGGAGATAACATAGGTAGATCTAGTCACAAGAAACCCCACTCTCTTGAGAATCAAAATCAACCTACTTCCTTTGTGGGAAATCATAAAGTTGGTGAGAAACTTGACTAATAGAGACTTTATTATGTAGATATTCTCACATCTACTTTAAATGACTAAATTATTCCAACCAATACTTTATGCAACCATTACTTATTTATTGTAGGCATGGGTCGAGCACATGCTAAAATGGCCAATGTGAACCATGTAGTTCCTCAAGCAGGTGAATATGATGTTTGATTATATGTTAAACGTCAATAATGACTAATTTTTTTATATGCACATGTAATTTCAGATTTTCCCACTTCAAAAAGTAACGGTAAACGTGTTTGAGTTGATGATCAGCCAAGCATCGATATATATAATGTTAAATAAATACATGTATTGTGATTTTTTCTAAGTTGTCTCATGATTAGTATTTTGTAGGGATAGAAGAAGTTGGTGGGGATAACATAGGTAGATCTAGTCACAAGAAACCCCACTCTCTTGAGAATCAAAATCAACCTACTTCCTTTGTGGGAAATCATAAAGTTGGTGAGAAACTTGACTAATAGAGATATTTTTATGTAGATATTCTCACATCTACTTTAAATGATTAAATTATTCCAACCAATACTTTATGCAACCATTACTTATTTATTGTAGGCATGGGTCGAGCACATGCTAAAATGACCAATGTGAACCATGTAGTTCCTCAAGCAGGTGAATATCATGTTTGATTATATGTTAAACGTCAATAATGACTAATTTCTTTATATGCACATGTAAATTCAGATTATCCCATTTCAAAAAGTAAAGGTAAATGCACATGGGTGTATATTTTGTTGGTTGTCACATGATTATGATTTTGTAGGGATAGAAAAAGTTGGTGGAAATAACATAGACAGATTTAGTCACCAGAAATCCCACCCCATGGAGGTTCCAAGTCAACCTAGTTCCTTTGTGAGAAATCATAAAGTTGGTAAGAAAACTACTATAACCATTTCTATTTAATGTAAACATTCTCATATCTATGGATAAATTATATCAACCAATCCTTTACAACCATTACTTAATTATTTTGTAGGCTCAACTCAAGCAAAGGCTAAAATGACAAAAGTGAACCATGCAGTTCCTCAAGCAGGTTAATAGGATGTTTTATTATGTACTAAAGTGGAACAATGGATAATTTATATCTTTGCAAATTTAATTTTATATTTACACTTGGAGATATAGTGATTATGGTAAATATATCCATTCATTTTGGGCATATATATTATTGGTTAGCATATTTTATTTTTTGTAGTAATGGAAGAAGTTGGTAGAGATAACAGATGTGGATCTATTCATAAGAAACAACCCTATACTTTTGAGGTTCAAAGTCAACCCACTTCCTTTGTGGAAAATCATATTGTTGGTGAGAAACTCGACTATTAGATGCATTTTATTTATTTATCTACACTTATATCTACCTACCTTCTTATTAATAACTTGGTCTAACAAATACTCTCTTCTAACCATTGAATATTCAATTTTTAAACATGGCCCGAGGGAAGGCCATCATGACCAAAGAAAACCATGTTGTTCATCAATCAGGTTTACATGATCGTTCATTATATGTTAAACCCAAAAAATGACTAATATCTTTATATATACATTTGATTTCATATTTCCACACTTCAGTAAATAAAAATGGAGGTGTTGGAGTGTGTGAACAACCAAGCATTGATAGGGATGATGGTAAGTTAATTCATTCATTTTGGGTACATATCTTTCTAGTTGTCATCTGGTTGTTCTTTTGTAGGGATGGACCAAATTGATGGCGAGAACTTAGGTGGATCTATTTTCCAAGAACCCAACCCCCTTGATGTTCTAGGTCAAGATACAACTTCTACCAGAAGTCAAGAAGCTGGTGAGTTGCGCAATATTTAGATCCATCTTTATTCATTTAGTGTTTCCTCATGTTTGTTTCTATTATGATAGAGAGGGAGAGACCTAATGTTGAAGTTGAGGGTACACCAGAAATTAGGGTACATGTGAATCCTACTATGAAGAAACAAACTCATCGAATGAGGAGATCTAATCGTAAAGCAAAAAGTGGTAAAAATATCGAGTCTAACACCACATGTATGTATAATGATATCAAAATATATAATTAATAAAATAGATTATGTGTCTCTTAAGGTTATTGTTGTTTACAGATGATGCATGCTTTGATGAGATTGAGGAAAGAAAAGGTCGTGGGTGGACAGGTTATGCTACCATGAAACCACCACTCGGTAAATCTCACCATGAATGTTGGACATTAGATAATCAACCAGTTGGTAAAGAAGGAGGAATCTTGGTCAACTTCTTAGGCTTGAAAGCTAGAGATACTGATATTTTTCCGTTACATCTGAAATGGGGCAATTTACAAAGAAGAAACTTCAATGGTGTATGGGATGATGTTCAGGTATTCATTTTATGGAATTTGTGTCAAAATTTTATTTTGTATATATCACTCTTATTGGCCATTCTATCTAACTATATCTTTTGGCAGAAAATCTTCAAATTTAAAAGCTATGAAACAAAGTTGCTTCCGTTTATGTATTTGGTTAGGAACTGGTGTATTGTTAAGGTGAAAACCAGTGTCAGACAACACCGATACAACCTGAAGTTATATTTTGATACACTACCACCAGAACAACTCCTTGTATCTCCAGAATCAAGAGTTAGCCAAGAGCAGTGGCAACAACTATTGATATATTGGAGTAAAGAGGAAGCAATGGTAATATAATGCTTTTGTATGCCTAAGTGCTTTTTATAGTCATGGTAGTTGATTGGCTTTTCCCATTGTTATAATAATTTCATTGTACATAGGTTGAAGCAAAGAAAAATGCTACTAATCGTTCAATGATACGTCCTACTTGTACACTAGGAAGTAAATCAATTATACGGAAAAAATTTGAGATGGTAATAGTCTATATTTTAGTTGATTTCTTCTATCACATTATCCTATAAATCGAACTTACTTCTACTATTTTTTGTGTTAGATTCTAGAAGGAAAAAACCCTACTCAGTTATCTACTTATATAGCTGTCAATACATACAGAGATGGGAGATTTCCTAATGAAGACACTCAACAAATGATGGTAAATTTCAGATTATCATATATCACCTAGTTATGAATAAGATTATGAATATATCATGAGTTTCATATCTGATTTTTAATGATATTTATTTATTGTAATAGGAGGA
This sequence comes from Alisma plantago-aquatica, assembly GCA_963693085.1. Taxonomy (NCBI): domain Eukaryota; kingdom Viridiplantae; phylum Streptophyta; class Magnoliopsida; order Alismatales; family Alismataceae; genus Alisma; species Alisma plantago-aquatica. The sequence goes on from OY856413.1 coordinate 345,148,311, forward strand.
GGTCCAAGCTGAAGCAGAACACTGTAATGTGCAAGATAGTTATGACCCTCTCGATCTACTACCTGTATATGATCATGTCTATGGTGGTCACCATGGAGGTTACCAAAGAGGTCATGGAAATGGGGTGACAAGGCAATTGTTGAAGGAAGGCCCCAATATGATGATAGCTAATAAAGTTTGTGAAGATCTTGAAAAAGAAGCTGCCTTTTATGCTAAAAAGCTTGCTGAAGCTAATCTTAGGATATCACAAATGATGGGCCAGGTCAGCCACTCAACTTATATTCTTCATTCCCTTCTCTTAAAAAATAAAATTAAGGCATCCCCCACTACTAAAAAAATAAGAATTAACTACATATATTTTAACTATATTTGTACTATATGTAGTGAAAAAAAGTTTTCTTTATATTTTATTAAAAGTGTAACAAAAATATGTAGCCATTTTTCCAGCCGAAAATTTGCATCCCGCGTTTTACACTCAAATCTCCCTCCACTGACATTGCTTTGTGTTTGGTATTGCTTCCTTCCTCTGAAAAAATGTGGCTCTCTACCTTTCCCAGACTCAGAGATCGGATCAACCATCTTGTCTTGCTCCTCCTCTCCTTCATCTGCCTCCCCATCCTCCTCTGCTGCATCTTCCTCTTCAGCATGCATATCCACTTACTTATGCTTAAACCCTTCCTCATCTACCCCCATCACGATATCCTGATCCTTTATAGTGCCGCCACAATCACCAGCCACCACAATCGTCTATACAAAGCATTACGGAGGCTCCATACGACACAATATCCCTCACCCAATTCTCAAGAAATTTCATTCAGGGACGATAATGGTGACTCCGAGTCTGTCTCTTGGGGGCCGACGGTAGAGTCTTGCCATGTTCTGACGCCGCCCAATTCCTCCTCTTTGACTTCTCATTAGTTCACACATTGGGGCTCTGAAGAACACTGCTCGTGCATTGCCGGGGTGGTGATGATGGCCTATTAGCTGTATTGTCGTCATCCGTGGCATACACCATCACTCCGCCTTTTCTTGGTCCAACTTCGTACGGCCCTCCTACACATGCCTCACCTAACTTATCAGAAATAATCCTTTCCCAGTTCGGTATAATTCAACTTGTATAGTAGTATCACATTCAGTAAACAATGAAGCGGATTCAATTTTTGAATTGCACTACGTGAGAGTCTCGCGATGGCACACTACGATTGTTTATCTGAACACAATTTTTTGGGGTCATACGCTGTGGAACACTGCCTCACTGGATGGATGATACAATGAGGCTGCTAGCACTGTAAGTAACATTCCAATGCTAAAGTTTCTCCTTTGAATACTTGAACATGTATTTCAGATATATTTGGCATGCTTGGGGATCTATAACTGGTTTTCACTTGTTGAATATAATATTGCTACCACCACTCCACTTTCTAATTTTCTTGGAGTACTGAACTCGATAGAGGAAAATTGAAATGGCATGTGGCCAAAAACATTATTCTTGGTAGTACATCCTGGCCTAAGGTAATGTCACTACGGTAGTGGTAGTGTTACACATAATATCATGTATTTGAATGGAAATTAACTAAAGATTGTTTTTCATAGCATGTAGGTTGACACTTTTGATCTTTATTTATTCTTCTGCACTGCATCACTTTTAAGTGCTTAGAGTGTGTTGACTGGAGTTACTGACATGTTCATTTGTTTCATAAATTACTACAGAATGTCGGGGCTCAATCCTTTTTCAATTGTTTCTATTGTATGAGGAGGGGTTAGATTTATTGTAGAGTCATGAAGAGGTTCTTGGCATGTCTCTTTTTTTGTCTCTCTTTAGAACTAACATTGAGTGAGTACTTCTCACCTTGATCTTCTGCACAAAGGTTAAGAAGTTGTGCTTTATTTTAATATGGAGAAATAAACCATAATAACATGGGTTTGGGATATTCAGGTTGACTGATCTTTACTAGGAATTGGTTCAGCATTAGGTTCATAATTTTCATTTTTGTAATATTCATTAGGTTGACTGATCTTTTATAACATGGGTTTGGGATATTCAGGTTGAAAAATCTTTACTAGGAATTAGTGCACCTGCAGACTGTCTGATCTTTACTACTAAATTTCTATTCTTCCTTCTTTCTTTGTAAATTCATTTTTATCTGATTGTCTTCTTTTAGATGTCATTGTCTTCTACTACTGAGAAATGTCTTGTGATTAGCATGATCTGCAGTAAATGCAGACCATGTCATTGCCCTACAAGTGACTGTAAGATTAATTTCTTGAGTCTTCTTCAAGCATCTACCTACAAATTCGTTTCTACTTAAGTCTTTATGGAATGTCCATTAAAAGAAAATAGTTAATAGAGCATTGAAGTTTCTGAGAATACAGAACAACAATGGAAGCTTTGTGGAGATTATGGCTACAAATCCCCCCCAAGATGCATTCCACAGCAGATGATCTTTTAGAGGGTTGCTTCTAAATTTCTTCTCAATCCCACCTCAGGTACGAATAGCAAGCATGTATGCATATAAAAAATGTAAGGTTAGAGAATTTTGACCATAGCTACAGCAGAAGAAACATCATGGCTATTACTCAACCAGAGGCTTATCTTCCTTAGAGGAGTAAGAAGTAGAGTTGGTATATTGTGAACAAGGTAAGCATAACCCCTTAATACGCACAATCACATGTTAGAAACATCTTAGTTTCTATCTATTGAAAGCTTCTCCACATAATTTTTTATATAGGCATGTTAGTTTTTCTGATTATATTTAAATGGTCATTCTAGTTTCTGAAGAAAGGGACAATGAATCACATGCTCAGTTTAAATGTGCAGTAAAATGAAATGCAACCTGCTAAAACAAATCACTCATTTCTTTTTAATACTTTAGATAATTTCCCTTCTCTATTTTGGACCGTAAGCGCCAGTCTAAATCAGAAGTAAAAAACTATACCAATGACAATACTTCAGATCCAATTCTATATATCACTTGCAATGCGTGCCCATTATAGCAAACTTCTACTCTGTTCTGTACATTGGACAAGATAATTATTTGCATTTCATTGTTAGTAATGTGTTGCTTTAACAATTAGAGGGCAGCAACCATATCAAGGGGATGGGGCTGATCCCTGCTGAATATTAACTAATTTTTGCATTCTCATGATGCTAAGCAAAGGATGACAAAGTTTGAAATTTCATTTATGTTCAGTTTTTATGCTATTTACTGTAATAGTTCTTTAAAACTATATGAGTATTTGTTGATTTCTGCAGATGTATGTCAGTTTCCGAAAAAATGGCCTCTGAAATCTCTGTAAACTTGTATGATGCTGGAGTAGCTACTCCTATAAGTTGAAAGAAAGATGGATGCTTCATTGCTCAAAAGTCACTTGAAATCCATAATAGATAGGTAGTTGTTCAGGTAATGCCTCATGCCTCATGCCTCATCTCCAACTTTATTTTTGCTCCAGACCAGTAGATGTTGTTTGATATATTTAAGCTTTTACATCGAAGAGCATTCCTTGGTTTTCTCCAAACAAGAGGAAATAATTTTAGTCAATCCCTGTTGGGTGGTCCATGGATTCACAAAGAAGAATGGGCTCTCTTCATGTCTACTTCGACATCAATATGGTTAACCATAATTTTGTAATCACTTCCATATGAATCCTTGACAAGCATACAACACTTTTGGAAAGTGTCCACAAACGTGACAGGATCTTGGTTTTAGTATGATGTCCTCTTCACTCCATTTAGGTCAAACAAAGAATTTGATCCCTTGTCTTCCCCTTTATATGAATATCTATGCAATCATTTTTTTAGGACTTGTAGTTTGTGTAGCTTTACTTTGAGCTTCTTAGATATTACTGATTCTTAGTCTGCTATCTTGTTCTCGATTGTCATTTGGTTGCTAGTAAGTATATGGCAGGATTTACACTAGAAATAGAGGAGTAAAGTTCTAGATCCAAAGCCATAAACCATGGCATTAAATTCAAGAAGGCATGAAACAGTCCTAATGCAAGCCATAGCAGCAAAGTCAGACACATATCCACCATGCCACCTTCCAAAAAGTATAGAACATGGAACCATAGGGAACAAGGAGACTGTAGAGAACCAAGTACAACTGGAAGTCCCCTCCTATGATTTTTTCTTTATTTGCTTAGTTGGTTGATGGAGCATGCAGGAGGGTTTTGCCTTCAAAGTTTCTTAGGGATTTCCCTGGATGTTTGTATTGCCTCACAAGGTTTTCTCTGGACAAAGTTATCCTATGAGAAGGACACATCATCTAGTTATTTCACAACACAGAATAGATATCTCAAGTTCAAATGGAGCTAGTCAAATTGTAAACATCGACTTCTTAGATGGCCTCACTCTTGATGTCAGGAGTAACAAGGTAAATTAGATTTGAATAATTTATCTTTATGTTTCAGTCAAAAACTACTCTGTCATGGAAATTTTATGCTCCATGGAAATTGCATTATTCTAGATTTTCTTCTCTAACAAAGCTAGCCATTTATTATATATTTCTGTTATAATTATTTTCTCTCTTTAGAATGATTTATTGTATGTTCTGGTTGATGATTTTTATTTTATAAAAGAAAAGAGAAGTTATGTACCAAGAATCTACCAATATCAAAAACAAATAATTTCCAAATGCCAACCTTTGGTCCAATAGAAGACACCATTAATTCTGAAGGCCATGATCACGTTGAGTTGGATTACATATGCCAGATTAGTAAATATCTATGTAAACTAATTTTTTATTATCTATTGGGGTTTCTATATCATGTCTGAATTCCTATATCTGGTGATGTTGTACTTTGTCCTAGCAATGATACCAATAGTTATATGTTTCCTCCCATTTTAGTAGCCAAATGCAAATGTAGTTTAACAACAACTACTCATATGGTGCTGGTCATGCTATCAACATAAGAAAAGCACAAATAGGATGAGGCATATTATGGTTTAGACGAAGTAGATGCCCATAGGTCAATGCTTGTTGCCATCTCACAAACAATAGAGAAGTCAGAGGGGGCAGTAGATGTTGGAGTAAAGTTTTTGACTGATTTATCTTCATTTGACAATTTGATGCTCAAAGGAGCCTTGTGGTAATTGATTTATCTTGATCTGCATCCTACATTAGTTCACAAAAATATCAATATCACGCTGCATATGCAGGTGGTACTAATGTTGACGATGCTCATCTCTTCTCTTACAAGTTTGCCTTTGTTCAACATATACAAGAATGGAAACCCTACCCTAGTTAGAGGGTTTTCAGATCTTGTCACAGGTTATATTCATTTTTAGGTCAATTGAATGGGATGTTGGTGAATCATCTTTCTCATGGAAGTTGTATACCTTGATTGGTGAGTATAGTTAGCGGCATGGTTACGAATTAATGCCATCACTCTTTAGTGTGCTTTTAAGTAAACCAGGAATTTTATGTTTGGATAAATCTCTATATTGGAGTAGTTTGATGCTTCCTCTATTGCTATTATACGTGCCATAACATAATCAAAATATGTCTTATGGAAAATTCTGCAGTAGTTCCATGGAAAATTCACTGTTACATAATTTGATATATGTTCTGCTGAAGATGATGACAGGGTGTGGGTACCTCTGTTCTAATTTTCTTAAACTCTCAATGTAGGTATGCACAGAAAACATAAATATAACTCTTACACTCTGCAATATTAGCTTTGCCAATAGTGATGATGTTGAAACTCTTATTTCTAAGTGCCAACTTTTGTAAAAGTTAGATCTGGCACTTTGCACTGATTTCTCAAGTCTAAAAATTCATGCCCTCGAAGTCCAAGTTTTAAAACTATGTGGATCATAGATAAAGTTATGATTGAATATGCACCACTTATGTCAGGCCTATATATTCTTCTTTCTTGTGGAGATGAAGCTTCACATGACATTGATGGCAAAGAGTTAAACAACATATCTGCTTTCCTTAGAACAATACCTCAGATAAAGATATTATAGATGCGCGATGACTTCCTAGAGGTATTTTCTTCTATGTAACTTTGGGTTTACTTAGATATGAATTTGATTCTATTTACTTTCTATGTAATCTAGGGTACATGGATTGAGGTATCAAAACAATCTTGAGGATGGTATATAAAGAAGTTGGGCTCTCTACCTCAATCTGAGACTCATTACAAGCAGCATGGATCTCTTGTGATGCAGCTATGGCAGAGCTATGGCAGCAGCTAACTGGGGAGTAAGCTTTGTTTGCTGAGATAGTTGTTATGACTCTCAGTGGTTGTGGCTGTGATATTTATGCTATTTGCTCTGATTATGCATCAAATTCTAAATTTGGAAGCCCTTCAGAACGTTTTTTGTTTGATGCAGTTGTAATTGATGAAGCAGCTCAGGTACACTTCCTTTCTATTTTCCTCATTGCATTGACTTATATCTTGGCATCAGTCCATCAAGTATCTTAATTTTCAATGGCCATACTTCACAGGCTCTTGAGCCAGCAACACTTATACCTCTTTAACTTCTGAAGTCATATGGAACAAAATGCATTATGGTAGGTTGTTTCTAATATCTAAATCACGATCACTGATGTATATTCCTGCCTTTCACTTGTCAGATCAGTCAAAATTATCATTTTTCATATCTAAATTATATTTTAGTAAATTATGAGAAATATATCTTACAAGGTTCTTGGAAAACCTAACTTATCTAGGTTATCACAGCCTATGCAAAGAGCACTTGGATCTTGATTCAACTATAGTCAGCTACAAGCTATTAGTGGTGCTATTAGAAATAAAACACCTAACAAAGCATTTGACCTGGCACTCATTCAAGGCCCACCAGGTGCTGTTAAATACTAAATCTTCAATTTACTTCATTGTAGTTTCTTTTAGGTTATATGCTGAGTGTTTCCATCTGATTGCAGGCACTGGGAAAACCAGTACTATTATTGCTATTGTGAGTGCATTGCTTTCCTTAGGCTTTTCTAGCAGCATATCTGATTCAAAGGTACAACATAAAACTTCAAGCTATGATGGTACCACATTTTCTCAGTATAAAGCTCGAGTTTGCCAAGCTGCTGCAATTGCAAGAGCTTGGTAAGATGTTGCAGTTGCTAAACAGATGACATATGATAAGCTAGGAGTTGACTCTAGCTCTAGTAATCCTTCAAGAGGAAAGATTCTTATCTGTGCACAGTCAAATGTTGTTGTAGATGAACTAGTATCCAGAGTTAATAATGGTCTTTATGGGAAAGATGGGAAAATGTACAAACCTTTCCTCGTGAGGGTTGGAAATGTGAAAATAGTACATCTCAGTTTACTTCCATTTTTCATTGATACTCTAGTTGAACAACGGTTGGTGGGCAATAAGAATGAAACTGATATGGAAAGAAACAAGGATGTGGATGCTTCTATTTCACAGCGAGCCAAACTTGAAAGAATTGTGGACAACATTCGAGTGTATGAAGCCTTACGTTCTAAGAAACGAGATCAGGAGACTGAAACAAAGGATAATCCTGGACAAAAGTTGTCTGCAGCCGATGATGTGAAGGAATTGTCAAATGAAGAAATAGGTTATAAGCTAAGATTCATAGGGCTGTTAAACTCACTTTGAATTAGGTGGAGGAACTAAGGGAGATGAGCCCTCTTTATATTGTTCTTTGTAGTCTGCAGTGGATAGATGTAGTCAGAAGAAGATATTGTATACATGTATCTTTTTTCCATGCATATTGTAAAACAGGGGCCAGGTTAATGTCCTCCCCATGTGTACTCATTGTTCAAATATAAATAAAAGTATCATTGGTGACATTGTAAGCACAACTCGATCTTGATTAACATTCATCTATTTTCTTATTGAAAACCACTCTATATTGGCAAGCGAATGACTTGTTACATAATATCTCTCACTACATATGTATGTATAGTACATGGTGTCTTTCACTACACACTAGCTATAATTACATGTGTAGCAAGTGCTAATTTTTGCTATACATGAACTACAAATACAAATTGTAACCAATGTCATCTCTCCCTACATATCATAGGTACAAATTGAATTGTAGTCAAATATTTGGCTACAATTGAAACTACATGTTTATGTGTAAGGACATTTTTACCTACAATTAGGGTTACATATGAATTTGTAGCGAGAGGAATAACTAACTACAAATTTAAAAAATGTAGCCTAAACAATTAGCTACACGGGTATTAGCTATATATTATAAATGTAAGGATAAATGTAGCCAAAGCTTTTAGCTACAAATTTTGGGGTTTTTGCTACAATTTTTTTTTGTAGTTAAAGACCATATTTTTCGTAGTGCCCTTATAAAGTGAATCTCAAAAGAAATGTATTTTTTATCATATTAATTGCTGGAATTAGTTTGGACAGTGGACCTACTTTGTATTCAGTATCAAACAAGTAAACTTATAGAACCACCTAGGCATATATGTTCTTTGTTTGTTGTTCATCTTACTTTTGGTCCTTGCTACAAGTAGTCATCCCCTTGTTAAGTGAACTCAAAGGAATGCATACTTTAATCATATTCATGGCTGGAATCAGTTTGCATTGTGGACCTACTTTGTATTAGTTATTAAACAAGTGAATCTAAAGAACCACCTACTTATATATGGTCTTTGTTTGTCTGTATCATTTTTTATCTTGATCGTTGTTCCAAGTAGTCATTTCTATATTAAGTGAAACTGAAAGGAGTGCTATCTTTATAATATTCATGGCTAGAAGTAGGTGTGTGAACCTATTTTGTATGTATAATGACGTCTTCTATTTGCATATGAACAGGATGGATTTGTTTCTTCTCAAGCACAACAATCAAATAGTAATGTTGGATCTGAATCTCATAGTCAACACATGGATAGTAACGAGAGGAGTTCTCATGCGTGGGGCACTCCAGTCGGCACACCGGATTAGAGGAGTGTTGTCAAAACTGCAAGTGCATACTTGCAAGAATGTCATAGATATTTTTTGTAAACAAAACGATGATATCTGGCTGCTTGAGATATTTTTTGTAGATATGGATGTCGTGGTGTTTGTACAAACATGAGGTGTCACACATGTCAATTGAGATATTTTGTGAAGATACTTGAATGTTATGACTTGTCTTCACAAATTTATATCTTGTTTGTAACATTTTGTGAAGAAATGAATATATGACATGGATTGGCGAAGCATGCTGTCTAGTGTTTGATCTGCATGTTTGACAATCTAGTCCCTTTTGAGTTGAGAAAACATTTTAAATATAGTGTTTATGTAATGAAGAACGCCTATGAGAAGTCATACTGATTGATATTCTTTATTGCTGTTGAAGGTTCACGTGGTGGTGGAAATTCACACTAAGCTTGCTGCAGAATTATCAGAAAAATCATATGCTTTAGTATATGTTCTCATATTGAAAACAAGTGGTAGCTATATTATGGTCATACCCGTCACACATAGACTGGGTGCTTGTAAGCAATGGAAACAACCTGTGATGTTCATAACCGTCATACATGGTTTGGGCGACCCGGTTTTGGAAGATGTGTTTTGTATGACGGGCTTTAAACTTGTGACGGTCCTCATCATCAGGCATTACCTATGTAAGACGGTTATACACATCACAGGTTAGCCATTCTGTTGTAGTGTCACGAAGTTACGCAGATTATTCCGGCGGGGTGGGAGAAGGGGTACCAGCAGCGTGCGGTCGGGTTCATCTGGTTGACCGTGGTTCTGCTGGGCGGGTTAGCCATAAGGCTTGAAACCGTCGACTTCTGGATGATCACCACAATCCTCGTTGTCCAGGGAGCCAGGATCAACTTGGGATGGCTCGAGCTCTGAGTGGCAACTCGGTCAATTCACACAATGAGGTCATGGCTGCGTTGCGTCTTCTACTGGCTTTCACTTCTGCCTGTCTATATATATCCGTTGGCAACACATGTTTAGTGCGCTCATCATCTTCTATATCATTGTGTTGCTCGAGGCCCTGCTATTTCTGTTCAAGAAGGCCAGGTGGGTCTTTATGTGCAATCATCAGAAGCTGTATAGGACCTGTCTGATAGGGTGCAATTAATTAAAATGCAAGATGTGATCGAGAAAAGGTTTTGTTCAAAAGTTATATTTTGATCTAGAAGCAAATAGCTTGGTAGGGTGAAGTATAAAGTCTGGTGAATTTTTCCCTAACTATTTAGGGCATGTTTGGTTTAATGGATCTGACGGGATTACCACGATTCCTGAATCTGTACCATCCTGGTTTCGTTAATTACCAGTTTTGAGAAGTCCTGAATAGAAGAACATTATGTTTGCGGTTCTGGACGTGATCTCTGTTTTTGAATTGTGGGGACTGGCCGCAGTGGCGTAGCCAGAAAAAATGTCCAGGGTGGGCACCATGCAGTAAAGAAATTAAAAAAAATTGGTTCGGAGCACCATAGAAAATAACAATTAGGTCGACAATATAAACAATACAAAGTAGATAAACCTCACTGATAAATTAAGTTAAAGTTAGCACTAGATTGAATAAAAATTCCTATTTTAGTATCTCAATGATTTTAGTAAAATATGCTTGTAAACTTGTTTATTCTTCACATTATTTCTTATATGCACAACATATGTGTTTAGCTTATGTCCATGCTCATAGTCAAAAGGCTGATGACTATGTCTCATTCTGAGGACAGAATAGTTTATGTACAACCCTAGAAGTTTGACAAGTTAGATATTTGAAATAAAATCTAGCAGTCTTACATTTCTTGACAACTAGATTGTCTTTATCAGGGTCCCACGAGTGAGTAAAAAGGAATTTTTCCTATTAAATCCTATACCAAATGCCGAACATTCAAAAAGTACACATCAATTGTGCATACAAACATTGCAATATGAAATAGTTATCCCCGGTCCTTTTCAACTTTTTAGCATATAAATGATAAGAAAAAATTACTTCTGTGTAAGTGTATTGCTTACTAATGTGATTCAATTAGGTAGCACGTTGATATTCATTGTACATGTGGAGAGGATGATGTAATTGCATAAGATAAGTTTTTTTTGAGTTAAAAGAGACATTAGTCGCCCCCTCCTCAAAAAGGTACCAAAGCCTGGATGACTCAAGGGATTGTATGTGCAACATGAGATTTCAAACTCAAGTCCTCCGGTAGGGCAGGCCGGGCCAAACCATCTGTGCTACACTGACCGGGTATTATAGTGTATACTACATATGAAAATTTTAGTGCAGTTTCTACTCAAAATTATTCTTAGATTGCATAATGAGAATGGTAAAGGAAAGAAGGTTGAATGAGCAGAATAAAGAGAAAAGCCAACAACCCTCAGTCATTATCATTTATAGCTGAATTATTGTTTCGTAATAAAGAATAAGCATACCATGTACGTGCCAGTCAAAGAGATTTTAAGTTCTGTATTAAGTTTAAATATTTTTATTTTTATTTTTGTGAATGCAACAAAGTTGTAAATGGTAACAGACTTGATGGCTGCACGCAAAGGAAAATAAAAAGTTTTATTTTCTCCATAGTAGTAACTTGGTAATTATTATCCATTGACTAATATATTCAATACATGTATAGGGTGGCAACGGGTAGGGCATATGCCTACCCGTGCCCCTATGTAGCTACGCCACTGACTGGCCGTCGTGTGGCAAAGGACACAGTTGGCATCAACAATTCAACAACCGGGTAACGAGCGTTCATCTCGCTGCAGCGTGGCGTCCTGTGCTTTTGAAAAGGGAATACTAATCTAACACCCACTATATACTCGAATAATGTTGGATTCGAATGATTTTCCCGCTCCAATTAATCAAATATAAACTTTTTGTTATTGGATTTAGGATTGCAATCCAATCCAGTTGAATACGGAAAATCAAATATGATCTTAGTTAAACTGTCCAAGCTCATTGATGAAGTACAATGACAGAACATGGCATAGCATTACATGAGTACTAATCATTATAGCATGTGTCGTGATATCATCATAATCATCATCATCATCATAAACTAAGCCTCAATCCCAACTATGTTGGGGTCGGCTACATGGATCCATTTTTCCCATTCAGCTCTATCATGGGTCATATTCTGATTGAGATGTAGAGATTTAAAATTTCTCTTTATAAGCTCTTCCCATATTAATTTAGACCTTCCTTTTCTTCTATTAATTGTGTTTGCCTCAATAGTATCACTTCATATATGGGCATTAGTCAGTTTTCATTGCACATGTCCATACCATCTGAGTCGGTCCTCCCACAACTTGTCCTCAATGTTCGCCACCCCCACTTTATTCCTGATATAGTTATTTCTCAAGTGATATTTTCTTATCTTCCCACACATCTATCTCAACATCCACATTTCAACAACATTCATCTTGTTGAGTCCTTGTTCTTCACCGCCCAACATTCACTCCCATAGAACATGGCTGGCCGTATAGCAGTTTTATAAAACTTGCTTTTTAGTCTTAGAGGGATCTTCTGATCACATAGTACTCCAATTGCACTCCTCCATTTCAACCATCCTGTAGTGATCCTATGACAAACATCATTTTGGACATCCCCATCTGTTTGAATGATAGAGTCCAAGTAAGGAAAATTATTACATTTTGGTATATCTACTCCGTCCAACTTGGATCCACCATTCATACTGCTAGATTGGCTAAAATTTCAATGCATATACTCAGTTTTTCTCCTACCAATCATCAATCCATTTGATTCCAATGCCTTTCTCCAAATTTAACTTTGTCATTGAAACCATCTTTAGTTTAGTCAATCAATACAATATCATCAGTAAATAACATACACTAAGGAACATCATCCTGAACATTCTTTGTCAACTAATCCATAACAAGAACGAACGTATATGGGCTGAGTGTGGATCCTTGGTGTACCCCAACTGTGATGGGAAATGTTGATGTCTCTCCTCCAGGAGTCTTCACACTTGTAATAGAGATACCATACATGTCTTTAATCAAGTCAATGTTTTGGATTGGCATACACTTTTTCCTCAAAACCATCCACAACACTTCTCTGGGTACTCGATCATAAGACTTTTCCAAAGTGATATAAACCATGTGAAGATTTCTTTTTCTTTCCCTATACTTCTCCATAAGCCTCCTTATTAGAAAAATGGCATCTTTCGTTGATATATCAGGCATGAAACCAAATTGATTGTTTGATATATGCATTATAGATCTTGGCCTCTGCTCAATAATCATCTCCCAAAGCTTCATTGTGTGATTCATCAACTTGATACCTATGTAGTTCGTGCAGCTTTGAACATCACCTTTGTTCTTGTAGATGGGGACTATAGTACTATTTCTCCACTCATCTGACATCTTCTTTGCCTTCATGATCTTGTTAAATAAATGTGTTAACCACATAACTCCTTCATCCCCCATACTCTTTCATACATCAATGGGAATACCGTCCGATCTGCATGCCTTTCTCATTTTCATCTTTTTCAAGGAATTCTTGACCTCAAAATTTGAAACACTTCGTGTGTAAATAATATCTCTTTTATCCTTGTCACACGAGTCTCTAACATTATTTACAGTATCTCCATTGAAAAGCTTATAGAAATAATTTCTCCATTGGTTCTTGATATCATCGTCCTTTACCATCACTCTACCATCTTCATTCTTGATGCATTTTACTTGATTCGAGTCTCTTCCTTTCCTTTCTCTTATATGAGCCATTTTGTATATATACTTTTCCCCTTATCTAGTGTCCAACTTCTTATAAATATCATCAAAGTATCTAGACCTTATCTCCTGAACAACCTTTTTCACCTTTTTCTTTGCTTGCTTGTATCTCTAAAATATTACATCATCTCGAGATTTGGGCAAGCTCCTATAGATCTCCCTTTTCAGTTTAACAACATGTATCGTGATAGCTGTTGTAAATTTTAGATTTATGTTGTTACATTCAACAATGACAAATGCAATCAATTTAAAGATTCATGCCAAATCCAGATAAGAAGGGGAAGAATAAATAGTGTAAGAGAAAATAAAAAATGAGTTAGGAACACAAACCAGATCATTTGTTGAAAAATGAACGTGTTACTTAAAGAAATCAGTGGCCCGCAATCCGAAAGGATATGATCCTTTCTTCTAGTCGACCTGAACCTGAAGCAATTTGTCATCTCTCTCATGCTCGACAATATCCGATTGCACTACCAGTGCAGGCCAGCGATCGTAGAAACCACCACCTGACATATCGTGTATTTGAGGAGAAGAAAGAAGCAATTACTCACAGGAGGAGAATGACTCCAAGAAACAACACCGAAGCAATGGCTAAATGCTCTCCTTAGGGTGCAAGACACGAACGAAACTGCTGATGTTCAGTTTAGATGTGTTTAACCCTAATGACTGGAGGCATATTTATAACCTTACACATACCGAAATCCTATTCTCATTAAGATAAAATCATTCAATCACTCTTGGTACACGTTTTAGACATTCTCCACAATCCACAATCTACAATCCACACAATCCACACACAAGTCTGAGCCCGTCTGAGCGAGGCGTGGTGTGGCGCGCGTACGTGCGTGTATGTTGTGGTCACCATACCCACTAAGGAGGTGAGCATACTCTCTCCTAGGACTCTTAGACACTGGAGTCATATGTGATTCTACATATAAGGACCACAAAAGTTCTAGGAGTGAGCAATGTGGGATAAAACGTATTTCCCATTTCCACTAGAGACAAAACTAGTTTTCTCCCATGTATGATCTGCACTACATTGGCCTTAACCCATCCTATATACATGGCATTTGCAGCCACATATCTAATAATAGAATATATATAAAATAGATGAACATAGATCAAATGTGGATTACGAATGGCATGTACTCGTTACAGCAGACAAAAATGGCAAACTAAGAAAGCGATTCGAAAGTTCGGCAACCAACTACATAGTATCACATCAAAAAGATTTGGGGTGCGAATGCTAAATTTTCAGTGTAGTGCACTTATAAACTAAACAAAGACACCTTTCTGAAAGTAACCCCAATTTAATTATAATGAAAATAAAGTCCATTCTACCAAACAGGCTCTTAAGGTGGTGATCCAAGAACATAGTATCGGAGCACATCTTATGTACCTATCCTTCGTCTCTCTGTCTATCCCTCCTAATCCCAACCATTCACATTCTCAAAAACTCACCGTTGAAATAGTTAAGTGAGTTATTATACGACTAAGATTAACGGGACACGTCGGTGATAGAGAAATTGGGACAGAAGATTCAGACCCCTCGGTGATAGCTTGAGTGACCTAATAAACAGACGATGCTTTTTTATTGGTAACTAACTCTGTAATGATCCAATGTTTAAAAAATTACACCGTAATGGAAGGAAAATAGACAAAAAACTGCACCGCGAATCATTTCTGAATAGTGAAATCAATCTTCTGAAATAAACTATATTTATAGATTTGGGAATCATGACATTACTACACATAATATTTTCAACCCTCTTGAGGAGTTCAAAAACCTCTGATACTGAGAAACCAAAAGTGTCAAACCCAAAAGGTATGAAAATGGTTGATTGTTGAGGCACACATTCTCATGTTTGGCTACTTTTGGTAGAGGCAACTTTGAGAGCTTTCTCAGTAGTAAAAAGTCCACCATTCCGGCCCACAAGAGGAGAAACCATGTTAGATACACACATGCATGATTCCCTCCAACCCATCCAAAAATTAGGATATCAGCCGATTCTAAGGTGTTGATCTTCCCTCTTGTGGATCATTTAAAAAATTAACTGGTATCTCTTTCTTAGGCAATGGAAATGCTCCATGCTCACTACTTGGACCACCTACAAGCTGCCCAACCTTGAGGGGAGAGGATATACCTAGGCTTCCTCTGAGGACTCGTTTGGTGCCTCTAGCATTGGAGGATGGGTGGATACCAACCACCGATGTCCACCAGTGACCCTTCCTCAATCGTCTTTGAGAAGACCTAAAGGGGAAGCAAGCTGAGACTTAGAGATGGATAGGAATGTCATTTCCTCTTCTCATCGATCGCTGTATATGGTCCCCGTGGATGAGATTTCTGAAGGAGATGGTTCTCTCTATCCCTGAGAGGTATTGCGATGCAGTTGATCATGATGAAAGGGAGCGAGACTAGAGTTGGATTGGGCCCAATGCCCTTCCAAACCGATTGGCTTGGAAAAAATCTTGAGCCATGATTTGAAGCAGCACATGGAAGCAAAATGGACTTCCCAAAAGAGGATCCGACAGCCCACATGAATCCAATGGTAAATACATGTTTGCATTTTCAGAAATACTTTGAAACTTAGAAAATGCCTAGTAAATAGCTCCCTTATCCAATAAATACCCATAAAATACATGTGAACTTAGGAAAATGTCCACTTT
Organism: Alisma plantago-aquatica; assembly: GCA_963693085.1. Classification (NCBI taxonomy): domain Eukaryota; kingdom Viridiplantae; phylum Streptophyta; class Magnoliopsida; order Alismatales; family Alismataceae; genus Alisma; species Alisma plantago-aquatica. The sequence goes on from OY856413.1 coordinate 345,164,617, forward strand.
ATTATTGAACCCCTAGATCAATCTCTTGAATAATAATTACTTATGGTTTCTAATACAAATGCTTATGCTCTATTTTAGGGTTAGTTAACTTCAGATAATTAGCAAATACTGGACATAAATTCGAGGAAAATACTACATATCTCTAATATCACTTGGAAACTTAATATGACTCTGATCTGATTATAATTTTGAAATATTAGGTCTTTCTTCATGAATGCATAATTAGATGCTATAAACTTCTTATTAATACTAGAAAATAGATCAAGCAAAAAAATGGGAAAATTGAACCAAACCCTAATTATGACTCCCTGATCAGTTGAAAAATATTTAATAGAAAGTTTAGAACAGTTTCAACCTAGATTTTGATAAACCCTAAATTAGACCTAAAATACCAAGAATATGATGCACCGTGTTTTTAATGATGATTAATTTCTATTAATCAGGTGATGATTATGATGTGATCAAGGATAAGTTAATGATCTCTGAACCAGGTATGTGGTCTTTATCTAAGTATATGATTAGTTTTCTTGTGTCAAATAGATATGATGTATTGCTTTTTCTTATTTTAGAATATTACGGGATGTAATATGATTATAGTATCTTATCCATATAACTGAGAACAATAAATAATATTGATGGTTTGTAGCTACTAAGTCTTTACATTCCCTCTCTCTCTCATCTCTCTAAATATAAGGTGAGAACATCCACATAGCCTAAGAGACAGGAATCTCCTTAGCCCAAGGGGCGGGGAAAAAGAAAGTATGAGATCACTTAATAGTAAAATTGCATCAAAAGATATCTAAAATATGTGTTTACCTGATTATCACATTAAATAATGTTTTCTTTTACTCTTTCTTTCTTTCTCAAACTAGTTCAGTTATGCAAGCATATTAGTATGCATCTTTTATCCACATACACAACACCTAATGTGTTGATCTATTGTTTCACGTAAGTTTTAGGTTCAGAGCTAGAATGGAAGAAAATATGGGAGTGAGTAGTTGTACATGTTGTACCTTTTATCTATGATCATTTTAGCATACATATTCAAACTATGTGTAAAAATTCTCTTATAATATGTAATTGTAATTCATGTTGTAATAACTCATGTTGTAATTATGTACATGTTGAATGTTGAGAATGTATGGTGTATGTTATGGTTGTTTGTTCATGTGTACACATATTGCTTCTGCAACACACTTTGATACAATTAGTTAATGTTTTCATATTTTGTCCTCTTAGGCCTTCTAGGTCTCAAGATGGAAGAATCTGGGGATGTTACAATGATCTTGATGGTTGATATTTAAGTGGGGTAATGGTATGTTAAATTTGAATGGTTTGTCAATCAGTGTTTTGTGGTACAAAGTGTTGGAGCATTACACTATGACCTCTTTATGTGGTAATTTGTTGGTATTCTTCTGAATGTGTCTGTTTCAGTTTTTGGACCCTATTTAGGGTGAAAGAGAGATTGTAATTGGTCCTTTCTATCCCAAATGTAACTTTATAATATTGTCTAGTCTAGGTGGTTTATTCATATCTATTGGGTTGAGCCAAGAAGTAGGGTGATTGGCAAGATCAGGGAAGATTGATTGTGTGTGATGTGGGTTCTCTCAAATTAGTTGTACAATATGTATAGTCTCTCCATTTCTAATTTTATGGAGCCATGGTACCTAATCTATTTGGTGACAGAGAACATACAAATTCCTTGATGAATTTTTTGAGGTAAATAGATTTATGGTTTACAAGTTGTAACATGGCACCACTTCTAGGCTATATTCACTATGAAAAATATGGTCTTTAACTACAAAAAAAAATTGTAGTGAAAACCCCAAAATTTGTAGCTAAAAGCTTCGGCTACATTTATCCTTACATTTATAATATATAGCTAATACCCGTGTAGCTAATTGTTTAGGCTACATTTTTTAAAGTTGTAGTTAGTTATTCCTCTCGCTACAAATTCATATGTAACCCTAATTGTAGGTAAAAATGTCCTTACACATAAACATGTAGTTTCAATTGTAGCCAAATGTATGACTACAATTCAATTTGTACCTATGATATGTAGGGAGAGATGACATTGGTTACAATTTGTATTTGTAGTTCATGTATAGCAAAAATTAGCACTTGCTACACATGTAATTATAGCTAGTGTGTAGTGAAAGACACCATGTACTATACAAACATATGTAGTGAGAGACATTATGTAACCAGTCAATCTCTTGCCAATATAGAGTGGTTTTCAATAAGAAAATAGATGAATATTAATCAAGATCGAGTTGTGTTTACAATGTCACCAATGATACTTTTATTTATATTTTAACAATGAGTACACATGGGGAGGACATTAACCGGGCCCCTGTTTTACAATATGCATGGAAAAAAGATACATGTATACAATATCTTCTTCTGACTACATCTATCCACTGCAGACTACAAAGCACAATATAAAGAGGGCTCATATCCCTTAGTTTCTCCACCTAATTCACAGTAAGTTTAACAGCCCTATGAATCTCAGCTTTAGTGGTGAATCTTCCAATCCCAAACATGATAGAGGTATGTGTCATGCCCTCATCAACTCCTAGAGCTCGAGTTGCAGCCTTTCCTGTTGGAAACTCATGTAGAGGTTCATGTATGGTTAGTATTGGTTGGTGAATCCCCTGGATCAGAACATATTGACATTTCTTCTCATAATCTATACGTTATGTACTTTTGTATTTGTGGATCAAGCACCATCAAGTTGATGTTAGCATCCACTTTGTGCGAACCACCATGGATACCTACAAAGAAACATACAGGTTTTGAGATATAGCTCATGAAAGAAACAAGAAAGCATAGTTTCTCCTACTCATAACTTTCCTATTCCATAAGATTTCTTCTCCCAATGCATTTAAGAATAAGCTCCTACCTATACATGATGATCTCTATATTACATTTTGTCATTCTCATTGATATGCAGAATGCTACCAAGCTGATGGCTGGACCTGTTTTCACTGTTTACCCAAGGTTTCCCCATTGACTGTAGTATAAATTTTGTAAGGAAGACCGCTGAGGCAGCTATTAACGATGGAGCATAAGAAAGAAAATAGTACTCCAAGAGTGTCAACTCTGCTATATAAATAGCTAAGAATTCAAGTTGCAAAGAAAGAACCTGCAACAAAAAAATGGATAAATACTTAAAAACATGCACTATATTTAAAAGGTGACAACAATGAGAACTAGACGCTTACCCCTTCTGACTGTTGAGCTACACAGACGAATCTCCTATAATTAGTTCAGAGAACCAGAGTATGAACCATTCAAGTTGATCAATTATAATGCTTAATTTTGGGTAGTATGTTAAATTGTCTCGTGTACCTATTGTCTTGCTGGTTCCATAGTGACGATTTCCATGTTGTAGGTCGTAGAGGAGTTTGGAATCTGTAGTAGCTACATATGGAATCATGTGAATCACAGGCCCATCATCAATAGGTACCTCACCAGCAGACAGTGGCTAAATAATCTTTTTGTATCATTCTCACTTAAGAAACATACCTCACCTAGTGGTTGTATAGCTGACCATAATTCTTGGCTTGTTGTGCAGCTGGGAGTTTCTGGTCTCAAGAATCATACTTGCATGTCATGATCATGCTGGTGCACTTAGAAAGTGATAGGGAATTCCCTAATTTTCAGTTTGGCAATCATCCCGCCTACTACATCTTGACCCATCCAGCAAGTAGCATGATTTTGCATGTTGTAAGGTTCCTCAAGCATCATTCTCTGCATATCCTCAAATGGGTTGAGTTGTCAACAACATAGCAGATCCATCATCATGGGTAGACTTTATGGAATTCATTGAGAAGATTAGATGGCCAAATCATATCTCAGGTAATTTTCTTTACCTCATTTTGTATGCAATTTTTTGTCTAATCCCATCTAATATTGTATCATAGAAACACACTCAAATGTCGGAAGGGGAGAATGTCTGAGTTGGATAACTACTTGGCAACTTCCTCTTAGCGTGGGCACTTCATCGATTGGACAATCCAAATGAAAATAAATGGTGATTCTCTCTTAGAAGGTAAAACAGCCACACAACCATCATGCTGAAGGTGTCGTCGCTCCCTCTTGCCTGTCTGTTTCCATTGGTTTGCTGGTGGCACTGCTATCAGCATCTGCTGAGTTCGGCTCCTGTTTACCCTCTGGGTTTCCTGGCTGCTGCTGTTGATCTTGCTCGCTTTGCTGAGGTGTCTGGGGCGACTCAGAAGGAGGCGGGGTTTGTGGCTTGGGAGGTGCAGGTTTCGGTTTGGTCATGATAGGCTTGCATAATCTGCAATTAAAGATAACCAGAAGCAAAACTTAGTCCACAATAACAAGGTAGAAAATACCATAATTATAATAGGAACACCAGAGAACCAAATAGACAAAAAAGACTCGGAGCAGATGGGCTGACCCAATGTAGCTACACGGTCAAAATTCGAAGTACTCCGCACATCATTGTCTACTGGAAAATCCAAAAAGATGCGATCTGGCTCCATATTGGCATACATGTCTAGGGCCTCAGTCTTCCTTCGTACATCAGTAGAGAAGAGAACTGGAGCAGCATGCTTGGGAAGCACATCCTGCTGCTACTTTTTCTCCATAAGCCATGATTCTGCTTGTCCACATTCAATAATGACCTGAGCAAACCAGCCAAAAAAAAATCAGCTTAATTGTATAAGATGTTCGATTCTCAGTTCTTTGAAATCGTTTAACAACCAATGTCCCAAAAAGGGGGCCACGATAACCACAATAAGGTAACAAATTAGTAACAAAGAAGAACACCCACACTACCGGAACATTAAGAAAAGAAACAAACAAGTAAAAGAAAAATTGTAAGCACCTTCACCTTCTCTTGCTTATCGATGTGATCAAACCTAGGATCCTGAGACTGTGCAGCATCCCTGAAGCTGCGAAGACAGTATATAAGTTGATCGATTGAAGGTCCTCTTTCCAGAGACTCCCTGTGTCGCTCCTCAATGGGATCACCAATCTGAAGTTTTCCAAGGTCAAAAACAATGAGACCATGGAACTAGAACAGAAACAGAAAAATGGAAGAAGAAGATTAAGAGGCACATACCTTTTTCAATTCCTGTATTTTATTTATATAGAAACGTTTGGTCTCATCCTCACCTTCATCATAAAGCCAATCTTCAGTTTCCTGCAGCTTTTGAGAAAATGCTTCTCTGTCCGACTCAGTAACAAATTCCTGGTAGTTCTCAAGAAACTGCAATTCAAATAATAGGGTAAGCCAACTCTCCTTTACAATTCATTAAAGGGAATTGTAAACAAGAAGAATCAAACAGGAAACACCACCTTGCTTCTCATTCCATAAACATAGGATTCAACTGCATTTTTCCTTTCCTTTGTATCTTCCATCACTTTGTCTTGGAAGGCCATTTCGCCCTCTTTTTCAATAGCTGATTGCAAGTCATTCTGGGACCATCCGCCATAAATCTGACCAGCTGTCGGGACATTGGTTTTCTTCACCTTCTTTTTTGGTGCATCAGCCTACAAAAAGTCACTTACATTAGAAACAATCGTACACTATTTGACAGAACGTAAACAAAAAATAATTACCCCTCGATTAGGGGAGAGGAAACCCAATATAACTGAAAGAAAATGATCAAACTCATCATACATATCTTATGAATGACCATATTACTGGAATTAATCTTGTCAATCAAGTTATCAGTTTTGTTACTTTATTGACTATTCGGCTGCCAATATACTTTACTTTTCAAGTTACACAACCAGAGGCACCTATTGTCCAAGGACACGTTAGCACTCGTCAACATTAGTCATCCAGCTGGATGCCAGTTTAGCGATCCTACCATTTCACACTCAGTTGCTGCTAGAGCATGCATGCGGTGTGTTCAAAAGGTTTCAGCTCCTTTTTAACTACCAATGAAATTATTCACAATTTCAAACATTCTTATGAACAGTATATCCCGCCCTAGACAAACAAATATAAAGGTATGAATTGTATAATAGTATATGAAGTCGGTACCTGGCACCAAAGAGCCGGGGGGGAGTCCAATATAATTTGGAGACTCCTACTTGTAAGCTCAATCTATCTTTCAACTATCTACACACAGAATTCTCGGAAATTACATATGAATTACCCCCTAAGAGATGAGGGAAGAGATCCATCACAACTGCATTACACAATTTACTCATGGCTGTCAAAATGGTATTGATAACGGATACCCCATTCCTTACTATCAACAGTGTTAGAATCCATGAAGAATGCACACATGAAAATTAAGAAGGCACTGAGCATACATGCAGGCAAGAAGGAATAACATCAACAATAATGAGAAGCTCACATGAAGCAATGAAGAACCCACAATAAAGGTGAGAAGAAAATCTAATTGGGTAACATGAATTTCAGGAGGTAGCTTTAGATCCATATGCATACCAATTAACAAACAGAGTTGGGAGAATCTGACCGATGTGGAATCTAAAACTTTGTAGGATACTTTCTGATGGATGTCTAGTTCACAAGGGGGCTAATTAATCAGGTAGGAAAATCTGAATTGATACGTGTGGTGATATCTACGAATCTAGCAATGCATATTCTTTTTGTTTACCTTTAAGAACCCTCTGTAGGCAGCTACTACTCGTTGTCCTTGATAGTTATCCCATCCATGCCGGTGATGATCCCCACTATGGAGAATCCAAGGAACATCCTACGCTCCCCCGCTCTTATTATCATGAGCAGCTCACTATTCACGCCATCAATCTTAGCCTTGATCTGCTCATCAAAGGACAAGCCCACGATGTAATTGGGGTTCTCAGTCCAGAAAGACATAGTTTTCTCTTCCCCTCTAGGTCTTTTACTGGTCGCTATCCTCGTCTTGGACTTACAACCTAGCAACTTCCGCCAATGCGCTCCAGGAATTTGGTCTCATCAACAATGAAAACAGTGATTCGGTTGTCCCCCTCGGTCATCTCTACCGGAGTGGCGAACCCACACGTCCCTTGATAAAGTTGAGGCAAAGTACTGCCTCAAAGGAGCCCTAAACGGAAAGTCGGTGGCTTGTTAATCCTCTGTGAACTGCAGCGTCAATTTAAACGTCCCTCCATCCCAAGGCGTGTCATCGGGCCCAAATATCACGACGTTCTATAGCATGATATTGTTGTCCTGAGGTGCGCCGCTGATTCCCACAGGCGGGTCCTGCTGCAGGCGCTTGAAATCCCGCATCAGCCTTTTCGTCGCTGGGGTCGACATCCTTCGTCCCTGCCGTTAATAGAAATAGTGATTCCTCCCCACCGGAGAAAGAGAGGAATACTTCTCCCCGCGCTGGCGAGTGAGAATTCCTGGCTCGTCGCAAGATGACAAGATGGATGCCAAGGTCCATGAGCGGGATGCTTAGGGAGAGAGAAAGGGCCTTGGTCGTCATAGATGTGGGTATCTTGACTACATCGCATAGCTAAGCTGCGGAGGAGCTGTGAGCGGTTAATGAGGAGGCGGTATACCTCTACGACATAGGATTGGGACGAAAGGGATAAGTTTAAGAGCTTAAGATGGGGTTATAGTTCGTATTTGCAATTTGTTGAAATTAGGAAGAAGAGCATCACATTTTGGTGGCGGAAACCAAAAAAGCATTTGGTAATTGGGGGAGACGGAAAGAGATGGCGCAATAATTGAAAATTTCTCCCACCACTCAAGATGTTTGAATATAACTTGTGATTCAGAATTGTATCTCTTTCAAAAATTGTAGCCAATTATATTAATTGAAGCCGGTTTGTAGTCAACTAAATAATATACTATCAACTACATTAGTTTTATCTACATATGTAAAATTTGTAAGGAAAGAGGTATTTTAACTACATAAAAGGTATATATAGGTAGAAGAATTGTAGCTAAAACAACTTTTTCTTGTAGTGTTTTTTAAAAACCACTACATCTCAAAGGTGTGGTGGGAGGTTTTAAACCCATCCCAATCCTCCTTTGGGAGTCATCCCCACACCCAAGTTAGTAGACCATATTGTTATGTGAGCATGCACTAAACTTTTACCAGAAGGTAAGGACATTGTGTCACCAATAAGGAGGTCAGGTTTAGCACCCTAATGGAGGGAGAAAAAAATTGGTCCTTAGAGGGTCTTAGGATTGAGTATGGTGCATCCCAAAAATATAAGAACAATGGCTTAGGTGACATAAATAGTAAGAACATGTTGATTGTCTAGATTTTTTTGGATTAATTCTACATTCAAAAAGGACTTTGAGGAGTCTCATGGAGTTGACAGGGAGGTCCATGATTGCCAAATGTTCATCATCATCGTGTTCGAACCCCATCAAAGACAATGAGGGATGTGTTATGGAGTAGGTTTGTATGTTTTAACGATAGACATGAGGCTTTATATATTCTGGAATGAAGAGAGTAGAGGGGGATATATATTTGCTTGATTGGAGAAGGGTTTTTGCTATGTAAGCTAGCATAGTGGCTCATAGGCCATGTTGCATGGGTGAAGGAACGTGGTTGGTGTTTGTTGTAAGTGAAGGTTGTCTGCATGATTAGAAAGAATGGAAATAGGGTTATGTAGAAAGGCTTGTGTCTAGGATATCCTTCTGTGAGGAAACATAGGAGAATGAGAAGCTTTTGCATGTCAGTATTGATGGTAATATTGATTTTTTGTCCAATGGGAGCATTTGATGACACAAAATAGGTGTTATGTATGGTTCGAGGTGGGAAGTGATGATGAGTGAATACTCTAGAAGTGAGATGAGGTGGTTCATATGGGCACTTGTTTGAAAAATTACCATCTCCACAACAATCATATAAAAGTTTTAGAAGTAGCAATTTAAATGTTAGTGCCCAAGTCTATTGCAAAGAAGACATCTAGAATAAATCTTAACATATTTATTCCATTTAGCGACTATATTCCATTCCATTTTTTCTATAGTTTTTATAAAATAATTTGAAATTTGAAAAGAACCTTCTATAATAATATGGCAATGAGAAGAAGATGCTAACCTTATAATAGTTTTGATGTATGAAGGGTTACTATTGATGATCTCATAATCATAGTTGTTCTCTAGCTTAGTGTTTTCTAGCAAATATGTAGTAATTTTTTATTGAATTAATGAAGAAGCTCCATTGTCTGTTGTTTGAGTCAGTTGTTGTTCTATGTTCTCATGGGTTGCACATAGAGGTGCTTGTGTCATCTCCCTATGTGTTGTGCCATTGCCATGGAAAGGCCTTGAATGTTATTGTTGAAGGTTAGAGCTTACGAAAAGTGATTTTCAACCTCTTCAATGAAAGTTGAGGGTAGAGGTAACAGATGATTTGAGTCATCAAGGATACTCATGGCTATGTTGTAGTAACTAATGGGTTGTATTTTTGTGAACCATATGCGATAAACTAGACTTTGCTCTCTCCTCACATATGAGTTATCTACTTCATCTTTGCACTAATTTATCACTCATACCACCAATTTCATGATTTGAGTTGTTTTCATACTTTTTGAGTTTATCTTGTATCCATATGAAGAGCAACGACACTCAATATAATATGTAACATATCGTACATCACCCTATCTCATCCCCTTTTGAAACCATCTATGGGTCTATTCTTACCTAAACACATGTTATATGTGTATAGGGTGCTCTCTTGTTTCCAATGCACCAAATTTTGCTCAATTTTGTATGTGAGAGATATTCCCAATTGAACATCCCTTGGTTTGAACTTCTTTGTTAGCTATTTTTGTTGGTATGTATGCCTATAAAACCAATCATATGATGATTGTAATGGGGCATTAAATACCAGATTGATAATGATATACGTACATCCATATATTATGTTTATCTCAATCATGAGATGATGACACAAACAAAGTATAAGTCTAAAGAATGATGTTATTCAATGACGTATGTCTTCAGGTTGAGTACCTGAACAATGAGATTATATGTATTATAAGATTACATACATTCTTATTATCCCCCTTGTCAGATATTACTATGGAATTAAAATAGAAAACATAATGTGTAAGAATGTAGTATGTGTTGGTTGATGGAAGAATCTCATCAATCATGATATGTGATATCAAACCAAATACATAGATACATGTTAGAGAACAATGTATAGGATAGACCCACCTTGAAATTGATACATGGAGACCATGGAATGGTAGTCACAATCAGCTCTCATAGTGATAGTGGTGATTGTGGTTCTTAGACTTGAAGTCACTACACTTATCACATGTCGTTCAATTTATTTTTTCATCATCCAATGCTACCTTGAACAAGGGTTTCCATGAAGTTGGTACTCAGGTATGTTGTGACACATGGAGATTGAGTGTGAGTGATGTAGATGGGATTTGTCCTCCTATAAGAGAATCATATCCAAGCCACATAATAAGAGAGATTGAGAAACATATGGCCATAGTCTTGTGACTCAACATGTGATATGTGAGCTCACATGCATCTCATATAGTCTATAAAGTTCAAGGAACATGGATTGAATATTTAAGAGGATTACGATTCCATGCCTCAAGTTGAATTAGGATATAAAAAAAAAACTATACGATTATAGTAACATTGATCATGGAAAGTAGGTTGAAGGTGTTATCCAACTTTCCAATTATTTGGGCAGCAATGATGTGCTTCTAGGTACCGCTCATTGTTTGGTATCACTACTACAGAAATAGCATTCAGTGTCACTTTTCTGGGCGTCGGTTATTAAGGAAAACCGACGCCTATCATATAAGGCGTCGGTTGTTTAAGCAAACCGACGTCTATATTCGAAGACCAGCCAGACACGGGTACCGCTTTGTATTAAGCGTCGGTTGTTTATAAAAAACTGACGCTTAAAGTCGCCCGCGAAATCCATTTTTCGATAAAAAAATAGTGTCATTGTCAGCGTCGGTTATATACCTAGAAAACCGACGCCTATGTGCGATGAAAATTTGCGCCGAAAATGTCACTTTCAGCCTCGGTTATCCTTGTATAACCGACGCTGAAGGTGGTTCCCGCCAAACATTTTCATGAAAATATCGTCCAATTGGACGTCGGTTGTTGCAAACAACCGACGCCAAAGATGTTTAGGCATTGGTTATTTAAAACAACCGATGCTATTTGGGAACTTATAACCCGCGATCGCCCGACTCTTCCCCTTTCTTCTGTTTCATTGCTACCCTATTTCCCTGTTGCGGCAATTTCTCCGGCGATTTCTCTACTGCTGCTGCTAGTTTTTCTCCGGCGCTTCTCTCCGGCGCCCCATCTTCGACGTCCCCTCTCCGGCGCCCCTCTCCGGCGCGTTTCTTCTCCGCCGCCCCTGCTGCCCGCCCCTGCTGCTCCAACTGCCTGCGTCGCCGCCACGCCTGAGAACCGGCGCCGCCGCCACGCCTGGTGCCCACCTGCCTGCCCACCGCCGCCCTAGCTCCTTTCTTCCTGCTCACGCCCGGCGCCACCCCCTTCTTCCTACTTCGACCACCACTGCTGGAAAAGGTATGTAAGCTGCTTTCAGTGATTAATGATTGGTACTACTGGTTTCCTTATATACTAGTAATGCATGATTAGTTTTACTGATTTCCTTGCTGCTTTCAGTGATTAATGATTGGTACTACTAGTTAGTATTACTTTAGTGATTACTTTAATTCAACAATTCATAGTTTGTTATTTACAATTACTGATCTGCTTGCCGATTTTAATGATTAGAGATACTGATTAATAGTAAGTATTGATGAATACTTAGTTAATTACTGATTTGTTGATTAGATATGTATAGAAGTTCCTTATAAATATATTTTTTATATACACATACATGTAATTTTGTATAAAATACATGATGTAGTGTGATCTTAAATCCTAGAGTGTACCCCTTTTGTTCTATGATGGTACCTATGACCCTAAATACATCCATAAGGGTCTATTGTATCCTAAAGAAGATTTATTTCTTACTTCTGCCCTAATTTTTATATGGATCTTAATCTTATATCTCTTACTCATAAATAAGGAAATATCCTCCCTTATGACCACCTTGATGTGTATGTCCCATATAATCCACATGTTGGACCTTAATGATACAAATTTTTTATGTTGAAAACGAATGTATGTTTCAAGTGTTGAACCTAATGTTGGAAAATGTGTTTGTTATAGGTGGTACACATTTATTATATAAGAATGACATCACATGTGTTTGTTGGCCTAGAAAGTCAACAATCATTGTTCTTTATATTACTTGTACATTGGTATAAATTAGAATGAACAATCACTAAATTATATACTGTTTGTATGGAGTCCGGCTTCATTGTAGATATCTATTATTGTGTTTGTTGGCCTAGAAACCCGTCCAAGATTGACTCATTAGGAGTAAATCTTGGATAGTCCCCAGTTTGGGACTGTTCTTGAACACCTAATCTCACTTAGGATGTAAGTGTATAATGTGTATTGGATTTTCGAGAAAATTTTGGTAGCATTTCCCCGTTTGTTCTCTAAGTACATATGTACTTAGAGAACAGCGGGGAAATGCTGCCGAAATTTTTTCGAAAACCCAATACACATTATACACTTACTAGTGAGATTAGGTGTTCAAGGATGGGATAGGTGGTACACATTTATTATATATAAGAATGACATCACATGTGTTTGTTGGCCTAGAATGTGAACAATCATTGTTTTTTATATTACTTGTACATTGGTATAAATTAGAATGAACAATCACTAAATTATATACTATTTGTATGGAGTCCGGCTTCATTGTAGATATCTATTATTGTGTTTGTTGGCCTAGAAACCCGTCCAAGATTGACTCATTAGGAGTAAATCTTGGATAGTCCCCGGTTTGGGACTGTTCTTGAACACCTAATCTCACTTAGGATGTAAGTGTATAATGTGTATTGGGTTTTTGAGAAAATTTTGGTAGCATTTCCCCGTTTGTTCTCTAAGTACATATGTACTTATAGAACAGCGGGGAAATGCTGCCGAAATTTTCTTGAAAACCCAATACACATTATACACTTACTAGTGAGATTAGGTGTCACTCTTCAAGCGTCGACTATGTACTTTGCAAGTGCAAAGGATAAGAGTCCACGTGAAGCTAAAATGTCATATTACGGTGTCATTGAGGACATTTGGGAGTTTGACTACATAGATTTCAAAATTCCGCTCTTTAAATGTAATTGGGTTGATAACACCAAAGGAGTTATAGTGGATGAATTGGGTTTCACTTTGGTGAACTTTGAAAAGATTGGCGAGAAGGGTGAACCATTCATATTGGCATCACAGGCGAAACAAATATTCTATATCGATGATCCTGCGAATGATAAATGGTCGGTTGTTGTTCATGGTAAAAGACAGTTCATTGAAGATCCTATAGATGAAGAAGAGTACTATGATAAGTATGATGACTCCAGTCCATTCTCAGTTGGGTTGCCCACTCCACAAAATATTGAAGCTAATGATGACTTATATGTGCGCGGAGATCACAATGAAGGATTGTTAATTGATAAAAGATCACAATTTTAGAGACATGTATGTTAATACAAATGCTAAATGTTTGCCTTTTTATAGTTAATACAAATGCTAAATGTTTGCCTTTTTCTAGTTAATACAAATGCCTAATGATTGCCTTTTTCTAGTTAATACAAATGCTAAATCTTTGCATTTTAAATGACATTTTCAGATGGCTGACCATGATGAGCATGATGTCCATGATGAGCATGAAGTCCATGATGAGCATGCTGTCCATGACGAGCATGGTGAGGATACTAATGTAAGTTCTAAAAACATATCCTGTATTTCTATAAAATTCATTATCTTCTAGTTATGTCATATATCCAATATTTCTATATTGGGCTAATTTAGTGTGTTTTATTTTTGTCAAATTTTAGGTTGATGCACCTGTACCCACTGAAGCACTGGAGCAACTTGATGCGCAACACCAAACACTTAACAAGAAAAGGGGAATCACTCTGTTGAAGAAGTTATTAGCGCTAAGTGGTAGTGGAGTTTGATAATGGAGGAAATCCAATTGGAGTGAACCGCAATAATTTTGTAAACTATCTTGGGTGTACCACTCGGAGCCATTGTGGTGTTAAGTATGACAATTGGCATAAAGTTCCTCAAGGGAAAAAAGACTTGATATGGAAGGATTTATGCGTGAGTTATTATTATTTGCAATTCTATTTTGTAGATTACAAATTCTATTATTTGCAATTCTATTTTGGATACTAGTTAATAACATTTCTATTTTACAGAATCTGTTTGCATTGGATGAGAAGTTGCATCGTAAAAATGTGATGCAACGCGCTGGAAAGATGCTTAGGAATTATAGGACAAATCTGAACAGAGAATACATAAAAGAGGGTGATAAGAAGAAGAAGTCAGCCCTTGAACAATGGAACTTCTTGGACAAAGAAGATTGGGACAATTTTGTTGCTTCAAGAAAATCTGAAGAATTCAAGGTATTAGGCGTCACTCCCAATTTAATTAATATACATTGTATTCACCTATTCAAGATTAACATTTAGTGCTACTAACCAAATCTTTAATGTGCATACTAACTAGGCCCTCAGTGACGCACAAAAAGCAAGGCGTGCACTGAATGTGCATGACCACACTATGGGTCCAAAAGGCTATGCAAGCATTTGCCAAAGACTACAGGCGGAGTCTGCGGCTACTCAGGAGTCTGCTCCTACTCAGGAGTCTGCTACACCCATGCCTCGCCATGATATCTGGATAGCTGGAAGTCAAAACAAGAAGGGTGAAATAAAGAAGCCTGTAACTGCTGAGGCGGCTGCAAAAATGGTAAAATACAACTCTTAGAGAAATCGTTTGAATATTGATTATTTGTGGTGTTAACTTATCAATTTTTGTTTATGGTGATTAGCGGGAGCTGCACGAGCAGAGGAAACAAGGCACGTTCATCCCTCAGGGCACAAGGGATGAATTGACAGTTGCTCTGGGTAACCCAGAGCATCCTGGACGTGTTAGAGGTGCCGGCGCTGGTGTTGGCATCAAAGCATTCTTTGGGCCATCCCAGCGCAAACCCAGAGCGGGACTTTCTCAAGAAGAGGTAACCTATTCTTTTTTTATAATGTTACTGCAAAAGGAAATTCATTAATAAGAAGCTAATGTTTCTTTTATCCATGTATAGGAGAATAAGAGAGTTGAGGATTTAGTTGCTAAGAAGGTCAACGATGTAGTTGCTGAGAAGGTCAAGGAAGAATTGCTGCGGTGGCAGGCATCTCAGGCTTCCAATACGCCTATGGCGACCCACTCTTCTCCTGATGCACAGACTGCGAGTAATCCTGGAGACCCATCGCCTAGCAAATCTGCTGTAAGTATTGTTTATGACATTGTAGCTAGTCTTTTCAAGATGATATGTTTTCAAGATTATATGTATATATGTATAACATTCTTTACGTAAATTTGTAGGCATTGAATCCATGCCGCTTAAGAATACAAGACTATGTTGTTGCAGAGGCGCAAGCTTACCCATCCCTTCCTGGGGAAAGGTTTCACGGGACTCCAATGCCACAGGGCTATGTTCGTGTGGGCCCATTACGTGTGTTACCCGATTGGAGGGAAGTTGTGTTGTCATATGCCCACCCAGATATTGATACACTTGGTGAGGCAGAAGGCGGGGTCATATTGTGGCCCAAAGCAGATGTCGTCTACACGACTGAAATTGTAAGATAAATTTACATTGATTTAGACTGTTAATGTGTATATATTATGTCAACTGATCTGAAATTATATATACAGGTTAAAAAGAAGACACCAGGAGCACCTAGGCCTCCACCTCCACTTCCCGCATTACCAACATGGGTTCCAACTGACCTAACATACCCGTTAGGTCCTGCTTGTAGGGGAATGGCATGTTGGCTACGTGCACATAATATACATTGCCCTATAATAGTTTCTTTAGATGCAGATTATGCAGGTCGATCATACGATAGCTCTTTATTTATACAAGATATTATTGAGCTGTTTATGTATGATTGGATGAATACATCAATGATAGAGACATGGATAAGGTGAGATCTTGTTTATACATCCATATACCTTGTGTGAGATCCGGTGATCTGGTTTCTTATATATTAATGCATACGTAATACATGTTTTGTAGCTACTTAGTCAAAGATCATTGCAAACAATTTGCATTTGATCATGTGGGATTTTTGATTCCATCATTGATTAGTATGGTAGCTAAAGACCCTGATAATGTTCAACAATACTGTATAGATGCTTTTACAATTTTTGGTCAGCAAAAGAAGACGATAATAATAGCTCCATTCAATGTCAAGTAAGTTTACTTTATTTATAATTTGGACTTAAGAAAATTCCATTTTTATTGTGCATTTTGAGTTATTAATTGTTAACTTTTTCCCTCTAGCGGTAAACATTGGGAGTTACTAGTTATTGTCCCCGGGACGTTCACTGTTTATTATCTAGATCCCGCGGGAAGTACATTAAACACTAAAATTGGACACGTAATGAGAATGCCATTATTCTGGTGAGAAATATTTTATTTTTGTATCTGTTAACATCTGTTATTACATTACTATTTACTTATGTAATTTACTGTGTTATATTAACATGTAGGGGTTTAGATGCATTCAAAAAGGCTGGAGGAATGGTCCCAAGGAAAAAGAACCAGCCAATAAATTGGGAGAACGTACAAGTAAGTTCCCGACTCCAATGTATATATTATTGATGTGAATTGTGCTTAGTTGTATTATTTTGTATGTTTCAATTTATAGTGCGCTACACAAGACAATGGTTGGGCATGCACATACTATGTGATGCGATTTATGCAGATGATTATCAAATATGCCGCATTGGACATCGATACCATACATGAGGTATTATATATAGTCTCATTAGTTAGTATGAAATATATCAATCTTATCTTATTTTTATATTATTACTTATATATATACATCATTCTCTTTGCAGGTGTTTAAAACTGAAAACACTACAGGTAAACGCTTAAAAAATATACATGCTCCATATACGATGGAAGCATTAAATGAAGTAAGAGAAGAATGGGCAAAAGCCATACAAGCAGTGGCAACTGTAAGATATAATTGAGATGTTGATAGCGATAATGAATGATACTTTGTAAATGAATATTTATGAATGTTAATACATATATTTGAATGTTTCTATATGTGTGAATGTGAGAATTGAATTGAAGTCTGAATGTATGTACTTGTGTGAAATTTTCTTTGTGACTTTTGCAGGTTTGCGGCCTGTTTGTAGGCTGATATCAATGGATGTCGTAAACCTGTAGTTCAGAAAACTGAACTGCAGGTTCTCATCCTGCTGACCAGCCACAGCAGGCCTGCAAACTGATATGAAAAAAATATATATAAATAGGTGTCGGTTATTTATAGAAAACCGTCAGCAAAGACATACAGCGTCGGTTATTTGATAAAAGTCGACGCCTAATAGTACAAACAACCCGACCGTGCAGGATAGCACGGCCGTGGTGGAAAAGGCATCGGTTATGCATATAAAACCGACGCCTATAGTACTAAACACGGCTGTGCAGGGAAGCACGCCCGTGTCGTCTTGAAGTATAGGCGTCAGTCTTTTGGTATATAACCGACGCCAAAAGTGTTTGCGCCACAGAAAATGGCGTCATCTAGGGCACTTTATGCGTCGGTTATCAACTAAAAGACTGACGCTACATGGAATATAGGCGTCGGTCTTTTAGTAAATCACCGACATAGAAAGTGCCCTAGATGACACCGTTTTCTGTGGCATGAACCATTTTGGCGTCGGTTGTCTACTAAAAGACCGACGCCTATAGGTTAAATAGGCGTCGGTTAAAAAACCGACGCCGAAATGTTCGACCTTTAGCGGCGCCCACATAGGCGTCGGTCGGAAACCGACGCCAAATGGGGTTAAAAGACCGACGCCAAATGGGGTTTCTGTAGTAGTGTATGTCATAAATTGGTTATGGACATTCACTTCAATCATAATTTGGGACCTATTGGGTCACACAATTTTGCACCTAAAAGTGAACCGACCGATTCAAGTGTTGAACCTATCATTTCACATGTGAACCAAGAGATTCAATAGTGAACATTATTTCATGATTTGTAGCTTCTAGCAAATTCATGAGAATCCATCTCTTTGACTCCCAGATGATTTGGAGATCCTGAGCTCGACCTCTTTTATAAATAGAGGGGTAGTCAAGGCTTTTAGAAGACACAACAATAAGCTATGACAATTTTTATCCTCTCTAGTTGTGTTAAGTAGAGAGATCAAGCAAGTCCCACCTATAAAAGGGAGGCACAACAAGGGAGAGTGAATCAACCCTAGAAGGTTGATGTCCAAAGGAAAAAATCCTTCTTGTTGGCTCTAGTAGCGCAACATGGAGTTCATGGTGGTTCACATGGACTACTTATAGGTGTAGAGTCCTTTGCCACCTGCTAGGAGGATGTCATCGACCCCCATTTATGGTACAACACTAGGAGGCCATCGTGGAAAACTATCCAGGTGATGCTTCAAAAAGAAGCATTCTACAACAAGGATAGTCACTAGACTTGCTAGAGGACCATGTATATGCCTTGAGACCTTCCTTCCCAATCTATAGTTGTTGACATGATCTACTACCTAAGGAGAATATGGCAAGTAAATTTTTGTCTCCTCTTCAATATTTTATTCAAATTTCATTACAGTGGTACAAGAGCCACGCCAATTTACTATATTTGAGATTTAATCAATATGATAGGATTTGGGTTTTATCATTTATTTATTACATGTGATGTGAATATATAAATGATCAATGTGCATATCCAATTAAATACCACATACAACCCCCCCCCCCCCCCGCCGACACACACACACACAGATATATATATATATATATATATACATATATATATATATATATATATATATATATATATATATGTGTGTGTGTGTGAAATCTATATGAGTCACCCTAAAATGTGTTTTGATGGTGGATGCAAGTGTGACAACCCGCACCACACAAAGCAAGATTACTCAAAACATAACCGTGGAAGAAAGATTAACGAACATATTACTGGGAAAATGCTATATATATACATACATATATATACATATATATACATATATATATATATATATATATACATATATATATACATATATATATATATATGTATATATATATATATCTACATATATATAGATATATCTACATATATATATATAAATATATATATATATATGTATATATATATATGTTTATATATATATATGTATATATATGTATATATGTATATATATACATATATATATATATATATATATATATATATATATATATATATATATATATATATATATATATATATATGAGTCACCCTAAAATGTGTGCACCCACAAAGCGAGATTACTCAAAACATAACCGTGGAAGAAAGATTAACCAACAGATTACTGGGAAAATGCTAAAAATTAAAACATTTTTCATAAAAAAATAATATAGCAAGAACCTTTACACATAAGTCCTTTCATGCCTCCAATCATTCACAAGGCATGTTGACAAACTGTAACAAAAAAGTTGTACCAGAACATATATACATGATTCCACCACATATGTATGTAACAGGTACACAAACCAACCACATAAACACACATATCTGCTAAACAACTACAAAATGTTCCCAAAGACCTGGGTGTACATGGACGACTCTAGGACTCTACCAACAAAGACATCAAACAACACCTCCAACCTTATCAGCTACTACTCCTCTGACTACTGCTCAACCTCCTCTTCACAATCTCTGCCTCTTGATGCTCGTCCACTGAAAAAGGGTGTGGGAAACCCACAGGGTGAGATTCCAAATCTCAACGGGAGATATAACCCACAACCAACTCTATTATTATCATAGATAAGATAAACTAAGCAGAAGTGTGATTACAATTATGTGAAGGAAGTAATGTTTATTAACAGGAAGAGCATTTACTGTTGAATTATAAAACATCTTAATGATTTAAAAGGAATATGAAGAACATTCATATTTCTTATCAACAACATCGTATAAAGATCAAGCAAGGCCTTAACAAATGTTTCCATATTTGATCCTATAAAATTATACTACACGACTGATTATGCATTTCATTATGCCCCAAGGTTTTTAATTATACCACCCAAATCCAAACGACCACTTAATCAGTCAAAATCGATGCCACATAAGGTCTAATGGAAGGGCCAGAATCCACTACCTCACCACACCCCTTGGTCACCACAAGAGAAGACACCATAGAGACATATCAGTCAACTGCAATAATGACATATAGTTAATTTCTAGGAATGTCTCACACATGGCCATCCACATATATAATTAAAACTAGCCCACCTTGGTACAAGTACGATGCTAGAAGAATAGGCTCACACATGGCCATTCTAATAAAAAGAGTGGCTCATGCATGGCCATCCATATCACAACAAGATTGACTCATGTGTGGCTGTCTCACACATCATGTATTTAAGGATACAAGGAATTACTCTACTTGTAATTTGCATATTTAAAAATATGTTCTATGATTTTAAATCGTTTCACCATCCAGCAATAAAGCTGACAATGGAATGGATCTATGACATAGGGTAATTACACCATTAGATTTCACTTGATTAATTTTGTCACACCCCAATCTCACACTAACCACTAATCACGAGATTAGGGCGCGACGGAGGGATTATCACATAAACAAATCACTGAGAACTTTTTCTTTTTAAAACTTCGTAATGATATTCAGATTATTGTTGTAAACTAAAACATAATAAACTATTGCGGAAGCATTTCAATTAAAATGGTTAGAGAACATAAACAGAGTTTACAACATGTAACATTGTTTAACAGAAAGTAAAACATAACAGTTAATTTACATCTTTTACTCATTCACCATACATACTCTCTCTCACCCACACCATGTCCCAAGGACCGAGGGGAAAGGATTAAGAGACCTCTAACTAAACTAACTACATATACCTTCTACTGCCAAAAACTAGGATGGAAAGATCCTTCAGATTCTTGATGTTGTTGTTGACCTGAAAATGTTTGAGTAGAGGAGTGAGCCTACTCGCTCAGTGAACAGCCTTTCATTTAGCTATCACTAAACAACTCATTAAGTTTATTATTCAGATTAATATACAAGAAATACTACACTGAGCAGTTCTAAAACAATATAATTGAAATAACAAAGAATGTAAATATTGCATCCAAAGAATAACTACTAGAAGACTATGCTCTAGTCTTCCTTAACTCTTTCATTTATAAGGAACTCTGTGAACCTATATGATCATATTTTAGCTTATGCCCTGATCTATGCAGTGTACTCTGCATAGAGACT
Organism: Alisma plantago-aquatica; assembly: GCA_963693085.1. Taxonomy (NCBI): domain Eukaryota; kingdom Viridiplantae; phylum Streptophyta; class Magnoliopsida; order Alismatales; family Alismataceae; genus Alisma; species Alisma plantago-aquatica. The sequence continues at coordinate 345,185,930 of OY856413.1, forward strand.
CGCAGTGCACTACGACCACACCGTATAAGACTTAGCGACACACCCGGGAAATGCTAAGTCTGACTTCTCGTCCTGGTCTGCACAGGACTCTCAGGCGCTCAAGGGCCTCAGGCTCACAAGGGCCTCACTGCACTCTCAAAAGAGTGTACTCTAGACTCCTCCTCTAACCTGAGTACACAGGCGCAGGGAGTCAACACTGGGTTACCACCAGAATTACTCAACCGGTTGGTGTTGGATAACCCTTCTGTCCTCGTGCCACCAGAATTGCTCAACCGGTTGATGTTGGACACGAGTTTCACCCCTAAGGTGCAGACCTCTCAAAAGGGTTCTACGGTGTTCAGGGCACCTAAGTTTAACATTAACATTATGGTACATTTTAAACAGAAATCATAACTCATTTAACATTTCTCACAAGGCTCACGCGGCCTGCCATATCATATCATAAGAAACATCTTAACTCATGTATTCAACATATATCATGTCTCAGTAACATCCCTTTCTAGGGCATGTCATATCTCATCACCTGCAATTTATGAGATATGTATTGAAAATAAGAAGCCCTGCAGTATGTAGATATCAACTCAGAGAGAACAAGCATATAAAGTTAAATGCACTAGAAACATACAATTCAACAGTTAAGTATCACCACATCTCATATCGAGACCTTTCATATTACCATAACATGATTCATTGAACACCCTATCCTTAGGGTTTCAGTTACCTCATTCACTTATCACATGGCAACACCCTATCCTTATATCATGCATGCAGGTAGATTTAAAATTCATAAATATCCCAAACTCAAGTCAATTTGGCACATGCATATTGAATTCATTCAATTGTACATCTTAGTGCACTGCTAAGAGTAATTTACTTCACATATGAGAATTTATACGTAACATTTGTCAATTCTCTGAAATTCTCGAAAAACGTGCACATTAACCCAAATCCTGGTTTGTGCATCACTTAACTCAATTAAGAGTTAATTACATATCACAATACAATTTAATAACAATACTTGAGAATTTCTGGTAATATTTCAGAGAAATGTGCCATTTCATGTAAATATCAATTTACACATATTAACGTCAAAAGATATATGCAATTAGAGTTTTAATGCATATTTTATTTATTCATATCAACTTTGAAATCGTACATCTAATAATTTATCAAAAATCTTCATTGTCTGGGTTCATACCCAAATCATACCATTTTCAGACATGAATTTCTAATTTCAACATTCAAATGAGCAATTTAGGTTCCAATGAACCATATAAATCTACTGATTCAATCCATACTGTTCAAATGCTAAATTTAATCATATAACAGTGTCCAGAAGCATTTTATGAACTAAAAAGGTCGGGCGTCACCAAACGCTTCCCGACGCCTGATAACGCCTGTTATCAACGTAATTCGCGCACAAAACAGAAAATATTCAAACGCCTGAGTTTATTAATGATAAATGAATGAAATCCTACTCACCACATTTCGAACTGTCCGGGTTCGTCCGGAAATGTGTCTAGGGCCTGTTTCCGGGCAGAATTCTATTGTCTTCTATTGTCTTCTTCCTTTGATTTAGCTATTGTTCCTATTCACGAACTGGATGCAACAAGAGCTTCACGCTCAACTAAAATCCTTGGCTGGGTGTTGCTCCAGGGCCAAATTGGCGGCAGGTTCTTGTTTAGACCTTCTAGCCGAGGTCCATAGCATAGATTTGAAGTGTTAGCCGCCCCAAAGTAGCCTCCTCCTGGCCAAGCAAAGCAGCCGTAAAGCTGTTGTACTTGCCGCTGGCCACAGGTGCTAGGCGGCTGGCTTGGTAAGCTAGAGGAGGAAAGGAAAGAAGAGGTAGGGAGTAGAGGAGGAAGAAAGGAAGAAGAGAAAAAGGAATAGCTACTGGAATCGGAGAAAAAGAGAAACCGCCTCAAGCTGCTTCTCTGGTGCGGAGGTCGGCTCTGTGCGCCGCTCGCACTGTTTCCAGAACAACGGATAAGCGAGAGAAGAAGAAAAGAAAACTTATAAAGAAAAACTTTTGGAAAAATTGCAATTTTGACCCTGGAATCGGAAAAGGTCATAACTATTGACTCGAAGGTCCAAATCAGGTGATTTCTTTTGCATCATTTCAAGAATGAGGCCCACTACACTCCCAAGGCATGAAAACATGCTAATCACACTGTTTTACTGATTCAAAATTCCAATTGCATCCAATTATTACTTTACTCAAATTAATCATCTTAATTATGCACTAATTGATCTTATGTGCTTAATTCAACTAAATCAAGTTAATGATTCACTAACCACATCATAAACACATATGTTAACTCAAATAACTTTAATTAGGCTCAAATCATAATGCTTACCAATAAACTTTGGAACGGGTCATAACAAATTTAGATCAATTTAAACATTTTCAAGCATCAATCAAGTTACAACGTATAACCTCTAAACAAGATCTACATAAATAGGGCATAACTCATCCTCAGAACAAATTGAAACATAGTAGGTGGGATCTCATCACATCATCACTTTATGCATGTTATTCATCATATGTCCATCTCAAGGACCAATATCCATCACTTGGACAAATATCTATCACAAAGACCAATGTCCATTATAAGGACCAATGTCCATCAGAAGGACCAATGTAAATCACAAAGACCAATGTCCATTAGATCATAACCACCATCGCTCATACCTGGCTATGTACATAAATTAGTATCATCTGCATGGTTAGAAACTGATAACAAGAAGGCAAAGCATCATCATATGATATAACTTATGCTTTACATTTACATAATACATTTTACATCATAGCAGTTAGGGTTTTACTTCACCCAATTAGGGTTTATAAGGTTGGATCAACATCCACCCTTAGGTTATCACTTTCCATGTCATCATGACATATATTATAAGATAACAATTATAGGAACATAACCCTCACATCTTACTTACAACTACCCATAGAGTATCACACTTTACCATGTGACACGAACATCAACATGGTGTGTCACAACCATCACCACAAGGTACCAACTAGGATTCCATCATAGGATATCATTTTGTTCTTAAGTGTGTCGGGAAACCACTCCAAGGAGGGGTGTTATCGGTAAAGCATATACTTAAGAGAACCATCAAGGTATTGGTATGTCACCTGAGATGGTGTATCAGTTTTACATCATGGGGTATCGCGTACAACACCTCAAAGAGAGGGTGTCAACCAACTTCTCTTGCCAGGCAACAACAACGCATGGTGTGATGACGTCAGGGTAACATGCAACGCTTGGGTATCGCTTTGAGGTATTGTCAGCCTCTACCTAACTAAGGAGGCATAATAACAACATATTGCAATGCTTGAGGCGGGTTATATAACTCTAAAACCTCTTTGTTTTATCACCTTTTACTTGTAGGTTGATCTTGATCTATGACTCAATATTGCTTGCATGCTAGTAACTTTTCCTTGGTAGCCTTGTGTTCTATTTTAGAAAATGAGCTTGCTTAGTTTCTATTAGCATTGCACCTTCTCTTACCTTGTTTATAATGTTGTCTTGTGGTTGAAGATGAGGAGACCGATAGGTATGTGGAGGTCTATATGTATGTGGAGGCCGATATGTATGTGGAGGATGACACATAGGTTAGATTGTTGGGATGTGGGTGCCCGTCATGACCTATGACGCCCCTGGTCATTACCCTTGTGGTAGGTCGTCAAGAACTTGGTTGGATCTCGGATGGCTCGTTTTGATACTGTTAGATCGTCATGCCTTTATAAATGAGTGGGCCAATGTTAGATGAGGGTGATAGTTCATTGGTGTATGTTGAACAATGTGGTGTTGGATTGTGATATGAAGGAGTGCTGACCGATATGCCTGGGCCGTCACGACTTGGCGTTACGGCCATAGATGCGTTGCCTAGACTCCGGCAGAATTCTATTGTCTTCTTCCTTTGATTTAGCTTCTTATTGTTCCTATTCATGAACCGGATGCAACAGGAGCTTCACGCTCAACTAAAATCCTTGGCTGGGTGTTGCTCCAGGGCCAAATTGGTGGCAGGTTCTTGTTTAGACCTCCTAGCCGAGGTCCATAGCATAGATTTGAAGTGTTAGCCGCCCCATAGTAGCCTCCTCCTGGCCAAGAAAAGTATCCGTAAAGATGTTGTACTTGCCGCTGGCCACAGGTGCTAGGCGGCTGGCTTGGTAAGCTAGAGGAGGAAAGGAAAGAAGAGGTAGGGAGTAGAGGAGGAAGAAAGGAAGAAGAGAAAAAGGAATAGCTACTGGAATCGGAGAAAAAGAGAAACCGCCTCAAGCTGCTTCTCTGGTGCGGAGGTCGGCTCTGTGCGCCGCTCGCACTGTTTCCAGAACAACGGATAAGCGAGAGAAGAAGAAAAGAAAACTTATAAAGAAAAACTTTTGGAAAAATTGCAATTTTGACCCTGGAATCGAAAAAGGTCATAACTATTGACTCGAAGGTCCAAATCAGGTGATTTCTTTTGCATCATTTCAAGAATGAGGCCCACTACACTCCCAAGGCATGAAAACATGCTAATCACACTGTTGTACTGATTCAAAATTCCAATTGCATCCACTTATTACTTTACTCAAATTAATCATCTTAATTATGCACTAATTGATCTTATGTGCTTAATTCAACTAAATCAAGTTAATGATTCACTAACCACATCATAAACACATATGTTAACTCAAATAACTTTAATTAGGCTCAAATCATAATGCTTACCAATAAACTTTGGAACGGGTCATAACAATCTCCCTCCCTTATAAGAATTTCGTCCCGAAATTCCTAAAAGAGAAAAGGAAACTTGTTACGCATCTCAGATTCAAGCTCCCACGTAGCTTCCTCTAGGTTATGATTCCTCCATAAAACTTTCACTAATGGTATCTCGTGATTCTAGAGCTTCTTGATTCTCCGATCAACTATCTGTTCTCATCTGTTCAGGTTCTGGATCCACTATCCTCTCTATACTAGGATAACATTTCTTCAACATCGATACATAAAATACATCATGTAGATTAGCCAACTCGGATGGCAAGTCTAACTTATAGGATATAGGTCCAATCCTTTCAATATCAGGATATGGCCCATGGACCTAGAAGTTAGTTTGTCTATTATACCAAACCTCAACACTTCTTTCCATGGTGAATCCCTCAGATACACTTCATCACCAACCTCAAACTCAAGAGGTCAACGCCTCTTCTCGGCATGAGTCTTCAGTCTATCATGTGCAGCTTTCAACTGTTCTCTAATCACTGCAATCTTTTCGAAGGTCAAATCCACCATCTCAGGTTCAAGAATATGCTTTTCACCTACCTCATACCAACATATATTTTAACCAACTTCGGGACATCAAAGGTTGACTTAATATGAAGAAAGTGAGCAGACTTAATTAGTCTATCCACAATCATTCATATAGAGTTACAACCTCTAGGTGTCCTGGGCAATCCCTATCACAAAATCCATTGTGATATGTTCCCACTTCCATTCTGGTATAGGATAAGATTGCAAAGTATCTGTAGGTTTCTGGTGCTCATCCTTAACCTGCTGACACACATTGCACCTAACCACATACTCAGCTACATTCTTTCCACACCAGGCCACCAATACAACTCCTTAAGATTCATATACATCTTAGTGTTGCCTGGATGCATAGCATACATCGATGCATGCACTCCACAAGAATCTTTTCTTTCAAATCACTGTCTCGAGGTACACACAACATGTCATGCTGATACAACACATCATCATCTAAAAACTTAAACTCTGGTCTCTTTTCCTTTGTCATGTCATGCATGATCTGTTGCAACTTACTATCACCTTACTGTAGTTCCTTAATATGATCGTAAGAAGTAGGCTTGACTTGCATCTGTGCAGTCAAACCACTCTACTCTATCACCCCTAAGTCTATGTTCAACTTCCGCATTTCTACTAGCAGGTCTCTCTTGAAACATGCCATAGAGAATGCGTCAGTTGTTGAACTTGATTTCCTATTGAGGGCATCTGCTACCACATTCACTTTTCCAGGACGATAATCTATCGTTTCATCATAATCTTTGATCAATTCTAACCATCTCCGCTATCTAAGGTTCAGATCATTTTGGGTGAAGATATATTTCAAGCTCTTATGATCTATAAACACATGGCACACCTCACCATAAAGATAGTGATGTTGTATCTTAAGAGCCTGAATTACATCAGCTAACTTCAGATCATGTAAGGGTAGTACTCCTCATTCTATGCTACTTGCTTCTTGTTACTTATCCTTCTCATTTTGATCATATAGAATAAACATCCCAAAAATTGAAACACACAAGGTAAGAATAGATTATTCCTCATTCTTATTATTATTGCAAGAATTTATTTCATATCGCACTTCACTTATATTATATTTCTTCTTTTGTTCCCAACACATTTGTTATATTTCAAATTTATATCTCACTCTTTCTCCAAGTCATTTTCATATTGTTTATCTACCTATCAGATTAACTACCTTTAAAACCTGGATTACTATCAATACTAGTTTACTTTTCATAGTGCAAATCTCATGATTTTGTTTTATAGAGATGCTAGTATTCAAGGTCAAATCACTAGCGACATCCCTTGAACTACTACAACTCTAAGCATTTTAGGGTTTGATCCTTATTAATAACATAGAGTTATTGTGATGTAACTTTACTCCCTTAGTTTGAAATTCAAACTTTGGATCCCATAAGTTTTACTAAATTCTTCCTTATTTTATCACTGGAATTTTCCTTTCTCTTATTTGGACATTCAGATAAGTTACATTCTCAATTTACCTTGCTAGGGTTTCATCATCATATTGTGTGTCATTATTTCATTCACTTAGACGTCTCTACCATGGTAGTTATGCATCATATGTGATTCATTTTCTAAATTACACGTTTGTTCCTTATTTTAGGAACTAGTTTGTTAGTCTATAGAGACTTAGAATCCAAAGGATGTATGTATGAATGTATTCAACTTTATAATAAAGATGTGCATTCCATACTCTCATTATTTCATGTAATCCTCATTCCTTAATCAAGCTGATCATTTCTAACATTTCTTTTGATTCAACTAAATTTCTTATCCTGGTCTTATGATTTACATAAGGCTCTTTATTTATATGTACTTATTGTATACTTAACTCTTTTCTTCTATTTTCCCTTTTCTTTGAAGTACATAAAAGTATTTTACTTTATTACATGATCATTCCATGGTTGATTCTTACTATCTTAGCCCTTACAGACTATTCTCATATCTTCCATATTCTCATATTTAGAAATCATATAATACTAATCATTAAACTTAATCTGAACCTTACGTCGTATTCCTTTATTTCCAATTAAGGATTGCTCATATGAGGTTCCAACGTTGGGTCTCCGATATCAGTTCCAACTAATTCTTAGTTGTTCTAATCTTTCCCTTATATCTCAACATCTTAGTGTATATACATTTTTACTATGATATGTCAGATTTATCCAGAATCTATTCTTATTATACTGTTAATAGGAGTCATTAAATCCCAGTAACGCATCCTGCCAGCCGGACCAGGCCGAACCTGCAGTCCTAAAGCCAAGAGCTACTCAAGATTAACCAACTCCTATTAATCTCATACATGTGAAAAGAATATCCATTTAGGGAAATTTCATTTAAACAATCATCTAGTATGCTTAATACAAAGAATATAAACAATAAATAAATCATTTCATAACACACAACAACATAAAATAATCATGTTTACTTTACAAACTGAAAATCTAAATTCATACATATAAGAACATTTCTAATGAATTCCAACCAAATAAGCAATATAAGGCAAGAGTTGTATCACATTCTATGTTTAATCTCTTACTCCTACATTAATTTCCGGTTTCTTAACCCTAAGATTTCTAGGGTTTCTCTCTAGCCCATCCTTCCTCTGCATACCTGGCCAGGGCATCCAGAAAAGAATAGACAGAGTAGCTTGATACTGGTCAATCTAAGTATTCAGACACTTGACCAGGGTATCTAAACACTCACACCTCCCAGAGCTAAAAACATATCACTTCCTATTTGCCTCACTTATAACTTTATCTTTTAATCCTAATGATTCTTAACGACTCAACCTAAGCTCTTTACTTGGTTCTCGTGACCACGTCCTCTTCCTGCCATCTGCAATAGTATAACAGAACACTTCATGTTAGAAAATTACAGTTAGAAGGAAGACACTTAAGTCCTAATCCTATTGGTCTCTTATCGTCCCCTGACCTTGACTTAGAGTATTCATATACTCAACCTATGCTCTGATACCAAGATGTCACACCCCGATCTCACACTAACCACTAATCACGAGATTAGGGCGCGACAGAGGGATTATCACATAAACAAATCACTGAGAACTTTTTCTTTTTAAAACCTCGTAATGATATTCAGATTATTGTTGTAAACTAAAACATAATAAACTATTGCGGAAGCATTTCAATTAAACTGGTTAGAGAACATAAATAGAGTTTACAACATGTAACATTGTTTAACAGAAAGTAAAACATAACAGTTAATTTACATCTTTTACTCATTCGCCATACATACTCTCTCTCACCCACACCATGTCCCAAGGACCGAGGGGAAAGGATTAAAAGACCTCTAACTAAACTAACTACATATACCTTCTATTGCCAAAAACTAGGATGGAAAGATCCTTCAGATTCTTGATGTTGTTGTTGACCTGAAAATGTTTGAGTAGAGGAGTGAGCCTACTCGCTCAGTGAATAGCCTTTCATTTAGCTATCACTAAACAACTCATTAAGTTTATTATTCAGATTAATATACAAGAAATACTACACTGAGCAGTTCTAAAAAAATATAATTGAAATAACAAAGAATGTAAATATTGCATCCAAAGAATAACTACTAGAAGACTGTGCTCTAGTCTTCCTTAACTCTTTCATTTATAAAGAACTCTGTGAACCTATATGATCATATTTTAGCTTATGCCCTGATCTATGCAGTGTACTCTGCATAGAGACTCGCAGTGCACTACGACCACACCGTATAAGACTTAGCGACACACCCGGAAAATGCTAAGTCTGACTTCTCGTCCTGGTCTGCACAGGACTCTCAGGCTCTCAAGGGCCTCAGGCTCACAAGGGCCTCACTACACTCTCAAAAGAGTGTACTCTAGACTCCTCCTCTAACCTGAGTACACAGGCGCAGGGAGTCAACACTGGGTTACCACCAGAATTACTCAACCGGTTGGTGTTGGATAACCCTTCTGTCCTCGTGCCACCAGAATTACTCAACCGGTTGATGTTGGACACGAGTTTCACCCCTAAGGTGCAGACCTCTCAAAGGGGTTCTACGGTGTTCAGGGCACCTAAGTTTAACATTAACATTATGGTACATTTTAAATAGAAATCATAACTCATTTAACATTTCTCACAAGGATCACGCGGCCTGCCATATCATATCATAAGAAACATCTTAACTCATGTATTCAACATATATCATGTCTCAGTAACATCCCTTTCTAGGGCATGTCATATCTCATCACCTGCAATTTACGAGATATGTATTGAAAATAAGAAGCCCTGCAGTATGTAGATATCAACTCAGAGAGAACAAGCATATAAAGTTAAATGCACTAGAAACATACAATTCAACAGTTAAGTATCACCACATCTCATATCGAGACCTTTCATATTACCATAACATGATTCATTGAACACCCTATCCTTAGGGTTTCAGTTACCTCATTCACTTATCACATGGAAACACCCTATCCTTATATCATGCATGCAGGTAGATTTAAAATTCATAAATATCCCAAACTCAAGTCAATTTGGCACATGCATATTGAATTCATTCAATTGTACATCTTAGTGCACTGCTAAGAGTAATTTACTTCACATATGAGAATTTATACGTAACATTTGTCAATTCTCTGAAATTCTCAAAAAACGTGCACATTAACCCAAATCCTGGTTTGTGCATCACTTAACTCAATTAAGAGTTAATTACATATCACAATACAATTTAATAACAATACTTGAGAATTTCTAGTAATATTTCAGAGAAATGTGCCATTTCATGTAAATATCAATTTACACATATTAACGTCAAAAGATATATGGAATTAGAGTTTTCATGCATATTTTATTTATTCATATCAACTTTGATATCGTACATCTAATAATTTATCAGAAATCTTCATTGTCTGGGTTCATACCCAAATCATACCATTTTCAGACATGAATTTCTAATTTCAACATTCAAATGAGCAATTTAGGTTCCAATGAATCATATAAATCTACTGATTCAATCCATAATGTTCAAATGCTAAATTTAATCATATAACAGTGTCCAGAAGCATTTTATGAACTAAAAAGGTCGGGCGATGCCAAACGCTGCCCGACGCCTGATAACGCCTGTTATCAGCGTAATTCGTGCACAAAACAGAAAATATTCAAACGCCTGAGTTTATTAATGATAAATGAATGAAATCCTACTCACCGCGTTTTGAACTGTCCGGGTTCGTCCGGAAATGTGTCTAGGGCCTGTTTCCGGGCAGAATTCTATTTTCTTCTATTGTCTTCTTCCTTTGATTTAGCTATTGTTCCTATTCACGAACTGGATGCAACAAGAGCTTCACGCTCAACTGAAATCCTTGGCTGGGTGTTGCTCCAGGGCCAAATTGGCGGCAGGTTCTTGTTTAGACCTTCTAGCCGAGGTCCATAGCATAGATTTGAAGTGTTAGCCGCCCCAAAGTAGCCTCCTCCTGGCCAATCAAAGCAGCCATAAAGCTGTTGTACTTGCCGCTGGCCACAGGTGCTAGGCGGCTGGCTTGGTAAGCTAGAGGAGGAAAGGAAAGAAGAGGTAGGGAGTAGAGGAGGAAGAAAGGAAGAAGAGAAAAAGGAATAGCTACTGGAATCGGAGAAAAAGAGAAACCACCTCAAGCTGCTTCTCTGGTGCGGAGGTCGGCTTTGTGCACCGCTTGCACTATTTCCAGAACAACGGATAAGCGAGAGAAGAAGAAAAGAAAACTTATAAAGAAAAACTTTTGGAAAAATTGCAATTTTGACCCTGGAATCGGAAAAGGTCATAACTATTGACTCGAAGGTCCAAATCAGGTGATTTCTTTTGCATCATTTCAAGAATGAGGCCCACTACACTCCCAAGGCATGAAAACATGCTAATCACACTGTTTTACTGATTCAAATTCCAATTGCATCCAATTATTACTTTACTCAAATTAATCATCTTAATTATGCACTAATTGATCTGATGTGCTTAATTCAACTAAATCAAGTTAATGATTCACTAACCACATCATAAACACATATGTTAACTCAAATAACTTTAATTAGGCTCAAATCATAATGCTTACCAATAAACTTTGGAACGGGTCATAACAAATTTAGATCAATTTAAACATTTTCAAGCATCAATCAAGTTACAACGTATAACCTCTAAACAAGATCTACATAAATAGGGCATAACTCATCCTCAGAACAAATTGAAACATAGTAGGTGGGATCTCATCACATCATCACTTTATGCATGTTATTCATCATATGTCCATCTCAAGGACCAATATCCATCACTTGGACAAATATCTATCACAAAGACCAATGTCCATTATAAGGACCAATGTCCATCAGAAGGACCAATGTAAATCACAAAGACCAATGTCCATTAGATCATAACCACCATCGCTCATACCTGGCTATGTACATAAATTAGTATCATCTGCATGGTTAGAAACTGATAACAAGAAGGCAAAGCATCATCATATGATAGAACTTATGCTTTACATTTACATCATACATTTTACATCATAGCAGTTAGGGTTTTACTTCACCCAATTAGGGTTTATAAGGTTGGATCAACATCCACCCTTAGGTTATCACTTTCCATGTCATCATGACATATATTATAAGATAACAATTATAGGAACATAACCCTCACATCTTACTTACAACTACCCATAGAGTATCACACTTTACCATGTGACACGAACATCAACATGGTGTGTCACAACCATCACCACAAGGTACCAACTAGGATTCCATCATAGGATATCATTTTGTTCTTAAGTGTGTCGGGAAACCACTCCAAGGAGGGGTGTTATCGGTAAAGCATATACTTAAGAGAACCATCAAGGTATTGGTTTGTCACCTGAGATGGTGTATCAGTTTTACATCATGGGGTATCGCGTACAACACCTCAAAGAGAGGGTGTCAACCAACTTCTCTTGCCAGGCAACAACAACGCATGGTGTGATGACGTCAGGGTAACATGCAACGCTTGGGTATCGCTTTGAGGGTTTGTCAGCCTCTACCTAACTAAGGAGGCATAATAACAACATATTGCAATGCTTGAGGCGGGTTATATAACTCTAAAACCTCTTTGTTTTATCACCTTTTACTTGTAGGTTGATCTTGATCTATGACTCATTATTGCTTGCATGCTAGTAACTTTTCCTTGGTAGCCTTGTGTTCTATTTTAGAAAATGAGCTTGCTTAGTTTCTATTAGCATTGCACCTTCTCTTACCTTGTTTATAATGTTGTCTTGTGGTTGAAGATGAGGAGACTGATAGGTATGTGGAGGTCTATATGTATGTGGAGGCCGATATGTATGTGGAGGATGACACATAGGTTAGATTGTTGGGATGTGGGTGCCCGTCATGACCTATGACGCCCCTGGTCATTACCCTTATGGCAGGTCGTCAAGAACTTGGTTGGATCTAGGATGGCTCATTTTGATACTATTAGATCATCATGCCTTTATAAATGAGCGGGCCAATGTTAGATGAGGGTGATAGTTCATTGGTGTATGTTGAACAATGTGGTGTTGGATTGTGATATGAAGGAGTGCTGACCGATATGCCTGGGCCGTCACGACTTGGCGTTACGGCCATAGATGCGTTGCCTAGACTCCGGCCGTCATGCCTGGATCACCACAACACCAAGGAAGAAGATGACGTCATTGACCCCCATTTGTGGTACAACACTAGGAGGCCATCGTGGAAAACTATCCAGGTGATGCTTCACAAAGAAGCATTCTACAACAAGGATAGTCACTAGACTTGCAATAGGACCATGTATATGCCTTGAAACCTTCCTTCCCAATCTATAGTTGTTGACATGATCTACTATCTAAGGAGAATATGGCAAGTAAATTTTTGTCTCCTCTTCAATATTTTCTTCAGATTTCATTACAGTGGTACCAGAGCCACGCCAATTTACTATATTTGAGATTTAATCAATATGATAGGATTTGGGTTTTATCATTTATTTATTACATGTGATGTGAATATATAAATGATCAATGTGCATATCCAATTAAATAACACATACACCCCCCCCCCCACACACACACATATATATATATATATATATATATATATATGAAATCTATATGAGTCACCCTAAAATGTGTTTTGATGGTGGATGCAAGTGTGACAACCCGCGCCACACAAAGCGAGATTACTCAAAACATAACCGTGGAAGAAAGATTAACGAATATATTACTGGGAAAATGCTATATATATATATATATATATATATATATATATATATATATATATATATATATATATATATATATATATATATATATGAGTCACCCTAAAATGTGTGCACCACACAAAGCGAGATTACTCAAAACATAACCGTGGAAGAAATATTAACCAATAGATTACTGGGAAAATGATTAAAATTAAAACTATTTTCATAAAAAAACAATATAGCAAGAACCTTTACACATAAGTCCTTTCATACCTCCAATCATTCACAAGGCATGTTGACAAACTGTAACAAAAAAATTGTACCAGAACATATATACATGATTCCACCACATCTGTATGTAATAGGTACACAAACCAACCACATAAACACGCATATCTGCAAAATAACTACAAAATGTTCCCAAAGAACTGGGTGTACATGGACGACTCTAGGACTCTACCAACAAATACATCCAACAACACCTCCAACCTTATCAGCTATTGCTCCTCTGGCTACTGCTCAACCTCCTCTTCATAATCTCTACCTCTTCATGCTCGTCCACTGAAAAAGGGTGTGGGAAACCCACAGGGTGAGATTCCAAATCTCAACGGGAGATATAACCCACCACCAACTCTATTATTATCATAGATAAGATAAACTAAGCAGAAGTGTGATTACAATTATGTGAAATAAGTAATGTTTATTAACAGGAAGAGCATTTACTGTTGAATTATAAAACATCTTAATGATTTAAAAGGAATATGAAGAACATTCATATTTCTTATCAACAACATCGTATAAAGATCAAGAAAGGCCTTAACAAATGTTTCCATATTTGATCCTATACAATTATACTACACGACTGATTATGCATTTCATTATGCCACAAGGTTTTGAGTTATACCACCCAAATCCAAACGACCACTTAATAAGTCAAAATCGATAACACATAAGGTCTAATGGATGGGCCGGAATCCACTACCTCACCACACCCCTTGGTCAGCACAAGAGAAGACACCACAGAGACATATCAGTCAACTGCAATAATGACATATAGTTAATTTCTAGGAATGGCTCACGCATGGCCATACACATATATAATTAAAACTAGCCCACCTTGGTACATGTACGATGCTAGAAGAATAGGCTCACGCATTGCCATTCTAACAAAAGGAGTGGCTCATGCATGGCCATCCATATCACAACAAGATTGACTCATGTGTGGCTGTCTCACACATCATGTATTTAAGGATACAAGGAATTACTGTACTTGTAATTTGCATATTTAAAAATATGTGCTATGAGTTTAAATCGTTTCACCATCCAGCTAAAAAGCTGACAATGGAATGTATCTATGACATAGGGTAACTACACCATTAGATTTCACTTGATTACTTTAGATCAATTTAAACATCTTCAAGCATCAATCAAGTTACAATGTATAACCTCTAAACAAGATCTACATAAATAGGGCATAACTCATCCTCAGAACAAACTGAAACATAGTAGGTGGGATCTCATCACATCATCATTTTATGCATGTTATTCATCATATGTCCATCTCAAGGACCAATGTCCATGACTTGGACAAATGTCTATCACAAAGAACAATGTCCATCATAAGGACCAATGTCCATCAGAAGGACTAATGTCAATCACAAAGACCAATGTCCATTAGATCATAACCACCATAGGTCATATCTGGATATATACATCAATTAGTATCATCTGCATAGTTAGAAACTGATAACAACAAGGAAAAGCATCATCATCTGATAAGACTTATGCTTTGCATTTACATCATACATTTTACATCATAGCAGTTAGGGTTTTACTTCACCCAATTAGGGTTTAAAAGGTTGGATCAACAACCACCCTTAGGTTATCACTTTCCATGTCATCATGACATGTATTATAAGATAAACATTATAGGAACATAACCCTCACATCATACTTACAACTACCCCATAGAGTATCACATGTTACAATGTGACACGAACATCAACATGGTGTGTCACAACCATCACCACAAGGTACCAACTAGGATTCCATCATAGGTTATCATTTTGTTCTTAAGTGTGTTGGGAAACCACTCCAAGGGGGGGTGTTATCGATAAAGCATATACTTAAGAGAACCATCATGGTATTGGCCTGTCACCTGAGATGGTGTATCGATTTTACATCATGGGGTATCGCGTACAACACCTCAAAGAGAGGGTGTCAGCAAACTCCTCTTGCCAGGTAACAACAACGCATGGTGTGATGACGTCAGGGTAACATGCAATGCTTGGGTATCGCTTTTAGGGTTTGTCAGCCTCTACCTAACTAAGGAGGCATAATAACAACATATTGCAATGCTCGAGTTGGTTATATTGGGCATCAACATCAGCTCAAGGTAGAAGAAGATCCTCTAAGTTGGATCACCACAACACCAAGGAAGAAGATGAAAAGAGCACACCAGAAGCCTAGGCTTGTCCACCAAGCTCCAAGGGAGATCACTCCTCAAGCTCAAGATCATCCACCAAGGAAGAGGAAAGCATATATATATATATATATATATATATATATATATATATATATATATATATATATATATATATATATATATATTCTTTCTTTCTACTTGGAGCTCGTCCCTCCTTACTTGGTGGAGAAGAAGGAACTCAAGGTCAAAGAAGGTGGTCAATCTTGCTTGCAAGTGTACCTAGGGTTTGGATTCACCCTTGTTGATGTCATTTTGTGCTTCCTCACTTTGCTTCTTGATCTTGGTAAGTGGTATCTCCCTCTTTTCCTTTGTTTATCTTTCTATCCTATCTTCATCTCTCTTCTTCTTGGTCAGGTCCATGGTGGAGCTTGAACTAGTGGTTCAAAAACACTTTTTCTTACTTCCTTGACCTTGGCTTTGCTTTCTTTTTTGGAGAAGGGGCTAGATTGTCTGAGTAGAGTGCTCAAGATAGGGTTTCTACCTTCTTCCATCAACCTACTTTGTTGTTTAAAGGCAAGTTATATAACTTCCTTCATGATTAATTCTTACTCTTATCTTGCATGTACATGATCTTGTTCTAACAATGTTGTTTAAAGTAGAAAGATGTTGCCTTTGCCTAGCGTTGAACTTAGATGGTAGATCTTAAGTAGATAATCCTTCTTGATGAGCCTCTAAACCTGATGTGTGTTTCTTCCTTGAGGATGGATAACCTAGACCTTGTTTTGTGTGTGACTCCATGTTGGTCATGACGGTCGCCAAGTTTTGAACTCGTGGTCGATGAGATTTTAAACTCATGATTGGTCACCAAGTTTTGATTCCATGGTCTTCGCCAATGATTATGAATCCATATTGGTCGCTAAGATTTGAATATCCATGAGTTCACAAGATTTTAGACCATTTAGTGGTCGATGAAGACTTGGAATCTTAGTGATCGCCAACTTTCCTAACCCCAACGGTCACCAACATTTCCAAACCCTAGTTTTTTATGAGGTTTCCTAACCCTAGTGGTCGCCAAGATATCTAACCCTAGTGATCGATGAATATATCTAACCCTAGTGGTTGCCAAGGATTCTAATCCTAGTGATTTCTAAGGATCTCTCACCCTAGCACTCAATGAGATTCCTAACTCTAGTGATCACAAAGATTTCCTAACCTATGTGGTCGCCAAGGTTC